>JAFIDM010022374.1:0-26167 GCA_023159025.1 Thereuonema tuberculata
AAACTTGCAATGAAGGTACATGTCGGGGAGATATGCAAATGATTAGAAATGCAGCGTGATTGCGCATTACGTATAGCCGGTAAAGAGCGTTGAACATCGTACTCTGTGGAGTATAAAACAGGTAACCAAAGCTTGTTTCAGTGTGCTGAATCATTTACAAAGGAAGAGCTGAGGTAGACATGCCATTACGCCGTGTTCGAAGACAGTATACGCAGTTGTCGCAGTTTGAGAGAGGGAGAATCGTCTGGATGATGGAAGCTGGGTGGTCAGCTAGGCAAGTAGCTCGTCAATTAGGCCGCTCTGATTGTGTTGTGAGGAGGTTTTGGGACCAGTGGACCCGAGAGATGTCATGTACACGAAGACCAGGCTCAGGACGCCCTCGACAGACCAGTCGTCGAGAAGACCGCCACATAGTCAGAAATGCACGCGTACAGCCAACTGCTTCATCGGCCGCCATCCTGGCACAGGTAGCACCTTCACTAGGGGCCTCTGTGTCTTCTCGAACCATACGAAGGCTCCTGGCTGAAGGACAGTTGGTATCGCAGCGCCCATTACGTGTGCTGCCCTTGACGCCCACCCATCGATGCCTCCGTTTGGAGTTTTGCCGCGCACGAGGAAACTGGACTGCAGCGGAATGGAACCAGGTCGTCTTTAGCGACGAATCCAGATTCAATCTCGGCAGTGATGACAATCGTATTCGTGTGTGGAGAGCCCGTAGTGAACGCTTCAATCCTGCCTTTGCTATACAGCGACACACCGCTCTCACAGCTGGTGTGATGGTATGGGGTGCCATTGCCTACAATACACGGTCACCCCTAGTATTGTTCCGTGGCATCATGACAGCCCAGCGGTATGTTCATGAAATCCTGCAACCACATGTGTTGCCACTCATGCAACGGCTCCCAGGAGCCATTTTTCAACAAGACAATGCTCGGCCTCATACGGCAAGGGTGTCACAAGACTGTCTCCGCACTGTTACTACCCTTCCTTGGCCTGCCCGATCCCCAGATTTGTCTCCAATCGAGCATATCTGGGATCATTTGGGACGAAGAGTTGGGCATCCCACGAGTTTGAACGAACTAGAGGCAAGGTTACAGCAAATATGGAACGAAATGTCTCAAGACATCATACAGAACTTGTATGACTCAATGCCCGATCGTATCGCATCGTGCATTTGCGCTAGAGGGGGTCCAACGGAGTATTAACTCCTCCGTTCTTTTGCCTTTTTCTCTGAAATAAATTATCCTTTTTCTTTGATTTTCTAATCATTTACTTATATCAAAGTGGTCATTACGTACGTAATTTTTCGTTTCATTTTGACGACTCCTTCTTGGTGCGCTAATTTTTTTGTCCATGAGTGTATATCCTGGCAATGGCAGACCAGGATTATACACACTGCTAAATATTAAAAAGCATGTTTCTTAACTTAAGAGCTTTGAGTACCACTTTGACTGTTTCTGTAATGATAAATACATAATGAGCTTTATTAGATACTGTTGTCAATATTCATAGATCAGAACTTAAATAATGGGAATGTTTTGAATCCTTTCGTGTCTCCATAAAATATAACCTGGCAATGGCATACCATGATTATACACACTGCTAGATATTAAAAAGCATGTTTCTTAACTTAAGAGCTTTGAGTACCACTTTGACTGTTTCTGTAATGAAAGCAAGAAGTGGGTAGATCAAAAGGAAAGAAAAAATCCATTAGATTCCTTCAGTAAGATATGATCTAGAAAAATTGTTTAAACACAAACCACTTTGTAGGAAATTAGCTTTGAATCCTTATTTCTTCCAACATTGTTTTCTGGATTTTAAAGTTTCAAAACAAGCTTAACTTGCAGTTTTATTAAGAATTAAATAATTTACATATAGATCACGTAGAATTTGCTTTCAAAACAGTTCTCTAAGAAAGGGTGGTTTTATATCTTTTGATAGTAGATGTGTTTGATCCTTGTTATCCTTCATCTGATAATGTTTCACAAATCCTTCCTGTAACTTTAGGTTCATCATCAGATCAATGGTTGACAGTTTCTGCAATTAGCTGTCTTCCAAATGAGGGTGAAAGTTTATGATTCATTGTTTTCAGTGCTTATACTGTAAGTCAATCTGCTTTCACGTTTTATATTTAGCTCAAAATATTCCAGCAATAATCTTTGATCAGACTAAGATGAGTTTGTCATTTAATTTCATGTTTTGAATCCAGCACTTGAACAATGTTTCTGTAATCTTCATTTCTTAACAAATACAGCTTCAGTGTGTTGTTTTCGGAACATGTTAAATGTATTTATCTATCTCCTTATTTAAATTTTGTTAGTTTACTTGTCTATAAATATTTGGACGTAAGTAATTTTCCTAAGAAACCAAATTTCAGTTTTGTTTTTGTGCACTTGTAACATTTATTTATTTAAATTTCTGTTTCAGTAGTATGTGCATATTTGTATATAAATAATTCATAGAAGAACGAGACAAAAATAATTATCTTTATGTTATTGTTTATATATTTTACTTGATAGTTCCAGTGACTTGTGTATAATGCAACTAAGATTATCCCCTTTTTTATTTCTTCCTCGCACATTAAACATTTCAAATGTATTAGATAACTTTAAATTATAATTTTGTAGTTCATTGATTTTTTAACTTTGTAGCAATTTACTGTTTTCAGCAATATATAGAATAATTAAATTCTATAAAATTATTAATTATTCTTATATATTTCCTACCCCATAAACCCACTTCAGCATTAGTGGAGGAAGGGCAACAGAAAGTATAGTTTCTGGATAATGGATCTATCTTTTGTACACTACAACATACTTGTATTTTTTTTTCAGTTCTTTCTTGTAGTTAATTATTTATTTTCTCATGTTTGATCCTTCATAATCCTTTGTATTATTAATACAAGAAAATTTTGCAAATAAAGATATATATTTTAATTTTAATTTACAATCTTGACAGTTGTATTATAATCTCATAATGTCTGTAGGTCTATGGTTGAAAGGATTCTTCTGAAAATCACAAAATTGAAATTAAAAAAGGCTGTATTTATCATTATACGTCAATAATGATGGAATCTGTCTAATAAACGTGACCTAGAAAAATTTAATTTGCCAGATTTTGTGATTGTAATATTTCTGTTTTACTAAATGTTAAACAAATCCTTACAAACTTAAATCTACAATAATAACAGCCAAACCAGAAATACTTTGTAGTTTTACCTTATCAGGATATTGCTGGATGGCTTTGTGAAGTTCAGATATGTTTAACAACAAAAGTGTGAAGTAATTTCAACTATACATACCTTTTTTATTACATTACTAGCAGAGCCACCCAGAGACTTTTGGTGACCCGGGGCAACATTTTAATTTGTGCCCCCCTACCATTGATGTAGCTTTAGATGTGGCCCAGCCCCGGACTTAAACACCCAGAGCCCCTAGGCACTTGATAGTTGCGCCCACCCACCCCCATCCCGAAAATCAAAATTTTTTAAATTGTCCAACAAAGGACAAGTATTCGAAAAATTTGTAAATAATGCGAAAATAATTGAAAGAAATTCAATAATCACTTAACATTGATTATTGCTTCATTGATTTGTCATTTTAGTTATTATACTCAGCGTTTTGAAATTCTTACATATTTTCTAACCCATAAATCCACTTCCTCAGTAGTGGAGGAAGGGCAACAGAAAGTATAGTTTCTGTATAATGGATCTATCTTTTGTACACAACAACATACTTGTATTTTTTTTTTCAGTTCTTTATTCTAGTTAATTGTTTATATTCTCATGTTTGATTCTTCACAATCCTTTGTAATATTAATACAAGAAAAATTTGCAAATAAAGATACACTGAAGCTCAGTTATAACGCGGTTGTTTATATAGCGAATTCGGATATAACGAGATTTGGTCTTGGACCCCTTCTATTTTTGAAAAGGTGAATAATTGTAAAATTGCAAAATTTACTATTTTTTCGCCTAAAATTAAATGAAAGGTGTAAATTAATATGCTTGTATCCTTATCCTTTCCAGTAATTGAGACTCTATACCCACCCGAAAATACGTCAAATACAATATATTTTTTAAAAAATTCCAGAATCGTGGACTTTTTCATTTGACGAAAATGAATATCGAGATCTATTTTTCTGCCAATGACAACCAGTAAAGAGGCTCATGTAATCTAAGAGGTGTATGAATACCTAGTTTCGATCCACATGACTCGTCGTTTGTACAAGATGTCAAGATGGCGGCGCTAAATCGATTTTGGTAAATATAACCCATCAAAGTGTTGACAAGGTAATGATTTCTGTATTTATAAATATAAAATTCTCTCACATAGCTCTGAATGATATAGGAAATCGCGAAAGGACCATTTTAAATTGATTTGGAACCGTGTGGGCGATAAAAGGGTGCGATATACGACATTTGACATGGCGAAGTAATAAAAGTTCGGTTATAACGCGATCTTCGAAATCTTGGATCCCAAGGATCGCATTATAACCGAGCTTCAGTGTATATTTTTTGATTTACAATCTTGTGCAGTGAACCTACTAACTTCATTATTCTCGACAGTTATATTACAATCTCATAATGTCTATAGGTCTACGGTTGACAGAATTATTCTGAAAATCACAAAATTGAAATAAAAAAAGGCTATATTTATCATTATACATTGATAATGATAGAATCTGATAAAAGTGACACTGAAAAATTTAATTTGCCAGATTTTGCGATTGTAATATTTCTGTTTTGCTAAATGTTTAATTAAAAAGTTTTTAACGTGTGTTTTGTACTTTACATTAAAAAAATCATCTAGAACTCACGGATAAATAATTTATTAAGAAAGGTTTAAATAAAACATGCTGAAATATACAATACATTAAAATGAAACTAAAAGTTAGGTAGGGCGCACATGATGCGACGAAATGCCTTGTTAGACACCCAACATGTTGCATGACACCTAGTCTGGCGTGTTTTTGCCCAACAAAACCTTGCCAATATGTCGTTCGGCTTGTTTAATTTCAGCAGTTGGTTGGGCGAAAACTAACCAATCACAGTGGAGCTATACAACATGTCATGATGTCACGCCCGTTTGTAGACACGGCGTTCTACAATTGTCCCCACTTCAACTGAACATAGAGTGAATATACAATTATTATCACAGTATGACATTATCTTTCAAACAGAAACAAAGTGTATATGCAAATGCATTCATTTTTTGCAATTTATCAAGAAAGTTTTGAAAACGTCAATTTTTCATAATTTTCATTTTCAAATTATTTCATAAAAAATTCCCAATGACCATATCGCAGGATGAATTCGCATTCTGAATAGGAATTTTGCCATAGTAACGGCTTCAATAATCATCAAATTCAAAAATTGACCATTCCTTTCGCTGTTTGATGCATGGATGACAACAATAGGCGCAATAGCAGTCAATATTATCCGAAATTCATTCTGCAAACTCTGTTTGAGAGCATTTTGATGCATGAAATTACTTTCTTTTGTTGTAAAGATTGTTTCCTATCGAATGATATTTCTTATTAAAATAATAGTTTTTTGATGGTTTTCAGTGCAGTGGCTGTGCAATATTCAGGGGAGCAAACTACGAATGATGTCATCAGTGACGTATTTCAATTGTGTGCTTTTATTGGTTGGATTTCTGCAAGACATGGCTTGACTGTCTTGTTGTGTTCTCTCCAAACCGTCGCAGCAAACATGTTCGTGCCAGACACAGGTCGGACCAACATGTTGGATGGTGTTCGCCTAGCTTTAAATCTGAATTTGCAATTAATATTACTTTAGTTTGTAATTTCAGTTATAATACTGTCAATAGTTGACAAGCATTAAAACAAAAATGAGAATATTTAGTTGTTTTACTACATCATCTCATTTGAATTCAGGACTTATCAACTTTCATTCTTACTGGTATATTAACAAGTACTCCTTATGTATTTCTTAATAATAATAACCTGAAATGCATTGAATTTCCTTCATTCAGTTACGTATCTTTTTATTGCTATAATCATAAATTTGAATGAGAATTTGGTTTAAAACTATGAAGTTTAAAAGTGACATTAGCCTTAAATAATCCTATATTAATTCTCAACCATTGTACCATTACATCTTTGAATGGTTTTGTAAACATTACCTTCATAAAAAGTTGTAATGACCACTAAATTCATTATATAAAGCAATATGAGCAAAGAAATTCCAAATACATTTTGTTTATTCTACCAAATAAGCTAAATACAGTCAAAATCAGCTTAAAGAAATACTAGGCCATCCTCCTGTTTCCCCCTGGTAAGTATGAGATAATCCAAGAAGAATCGATTACAAGCGGTTATGGCAAATAGTGATATTCTATTCCTTTTTGAATGAACTCATTATTTGATAGCGAGTGCCATTGTTGATGGAGAGAAGCTAGAAAAGGAACATTGAAATTTAAATTTTCCAGAATGTAATGCGATTTAAAGAAGATAAATTAATTTGCGAAACTTGAAAAAGCAGAAAGATAGCTTCTGCAAAATATCATTGTGGGAATTTGAAGAAATATATTTTGTTTATTAATATATACGAACAGATTTCTTGTAAAACTTAAACACATTTTAAGTTCGCTGTATTTTGTACTATTTCTTATTTTTTTTAGTGAATGCAATAAATGTTGCCAAGAATTACAGTCATATTCAGTGCTAAGTTTTGATATATAATGAAATAACTTACAATAATAGCAAAGAACTGAATTTTATGACATCGAGTAAATCAAATAATTTCTTTTGATTTTTTTTTCTCCATTTGGAAGAGTTGTTATATAAGTTTCAACCAGAATTGTCATTTAATTAATTATCTATCTGTCAAGGGGAATTTTTTTCTTAAAAAATCTCTTGTTTTTACAGATAAAATTATCGACCAAGTACATGGATCGTTGGCATCAAAATTTAAAGCAGATCTTGATAATTCTGCTTTGCTTCAAGAAGAATCTAAATTTTCTTCATCTTCTAATGTCCTAGAACAGCTATCAGCTTCAGTTCCTTTGATCTGTTCTGTTTCTTTTGATGTCAGTGCAGCACTGGCACCAGCTTCAACACCAACAGACCAAAATGTTTCTTTTCTTAAAGTCAAGAATTTATCTAAGGAACCAGTCAATTCTTGTTCCATTTGCAATTTCTTTGCTCTTCTTTTCCTGCATTGAGCTCCGAACCAGTGATTGGTTTCTTTTCATTATAATATTCTTTTTCTGACATCTACAATTCAATATTTAAAATTAAAATATAATTATTTATTTCTAAGAAGTTTCAAGATGGGTTCGGTTGTACATAAAAAAAAAGAATGTAATGAATTAATAAACAATATTTGAAATCAATATTAAACACATTCTTTTCCCAAGCACTATGCTACAATTTTTACAATATCTCTCACACACCTTTAGGATTTTAATCGCAAGCTTCACTCGAAAAACAAATAAATGAAATATCATGCAAGATACAATACCACACACATGGGACCACAACCATGGCTGTACTACGGCTAAAAGAATGTGGAAACAACAGGGGCATATGGCGAGAAAAACAAAGAATTTTTTATTTCGATATTGTGTCATAGCAAGCGAATGAATTTCTACCAGATTAGAAGATTATCAGTCTTTATCTGAATACTATCCCAGATACTTTGGCAGCCGTCTAAACATACCTGTCAATTATCGCCTTTAATCCCAATAAAGAGGATCATTAACATACAAATCTCCACTGTCTGTGGATAACATCAGCATACAAGGCCACCCTCTAAACATACCTTAAATTAATATAGGGTGGATATATCGTATGGGCATTATATATATATATATATAAAATTCTGGGATTTATTTCGAGGCTATAAAAATAAATTTTATTTTATATATTAATCAATCAAAATGCCACACCTTTGCCCATCTACGATGTACAACCTGCACATCTACACCTGATCACATGGTTGTTATCCTTCAGAATGAAGAATTGAAGATGGTGGGAGGACCTACGTGGTTAGAACTTCCTGAGGAAAAATGCTCTTTTAATCATGTTGAAGAGGTAATGGATGAAGAAATCATAATTTCTCAAAAGAAGAAAACTGCTGAAAAATCAGTGACAATGATGGCTTTTGAAATGAAGAAAAACTTTACTTATTCACAAATTGTAAGAGTAGTTGCATGGATGATATAATAGTGATTTTATAATAATGCACAAATGAGCTCTATTTCATTTAATTCTCGATTTTGGAGTTTTACAGACATTAAAATAGCAGAAATGAAACTCATAAGAAGTGTACAGAAGGAATCTTTTTCATCTGAAGGCGATTCTCTTAAAGGAATGAATCACAGATGAAAATGACCTGATTCATATAATATCAAAAATTGTGTTACGAAATGATCTTATGGACTTTAAATATCCTTATGTGTTACGAAGAGAACACCAAGTAGGGACTGCTTTGATTAAAGAACAACATGAACTTCAGTGTCATGTGGATGTACAGTTTCTAATGACTCATCTGAGAAGAAAATTTTGGTTAATACAGAGTAGAAGAGCCATTCAAAATGTCATCTCAAAATGTATCTGGTGTAAATGCTATCAGTTAACAAATGCAAAATCTCAACCCACTCCCTTACCAAATGATCGTGTACAGAATGTGTTCAGTTTTGAAATTGTACGAATTGACTTACTGGACAGATTAATTCTAAAAGATGGATTCAAAGCATAAATTGTTCACGACATATGTGCCGTTTACAGAGCTATTCATTTAGAACTGCCATCATCACTCAGCACTGGATCATTTCTTCTTTCTTTAGGAGATTTATAGCAACGTGAGGCCATTCCTCCATAATTTATTGTGACAACGGAAAAAATTTTGTTGGTGCTTGAAATGCCGTGAAAAATACTGAAATACAAAAATTACAAAACAAATATGAACTGCGAAAGGATTGAATGGAAATTTAATCCTTCTATGGGCAGTTCGTGGGAGTGTCTTATTCATTCCACTAATGAACTTCTCAAAAAGATGTTCAGAAAACGGTTCTTACTTATGAAGAGTTGTTGATTTCTCTGTTATGTAGAAGCTGTAATTAATGTTTGCTAACTTAAAACTCCGGATGATCTGATCCCTTTAAGGAAATTGTAGAATTCGTGTAGCTGATTTGGATCAGTTGGAGAATAAAAATCTTCAGGCTCGTTTCCAGTATAGACAACCTCTTGTTCAAGATTTAAAATGACATTTTAGGAAAGAATCCCTTTCACAGTTGGTGCAGTGACACAAGAAGAAAACAAAACCTGTCCTAATGAAAGGAGAATGGGATTGAAGAACATTAAAAGACAAGAGTGGCCATTAGCCAGAATTGTGGACCTCATTCCTGGTCTTGATGGTTTGTTTTGGGTGGAAATCAAGACCAAAGGTGGAATTTTAGTGATCCCAATCCAAGGATTGCATCCACTATAAATAAATGCAGATGAAGAACAGATGAATCAACTAAAACAAAAGGTATGACCAGTGTTCAGTATTTAAATAGAAACAATATTGGATATTAATTAATAACAAGTGAAAAAGAAAATGACTTTACAAATTAATCCTCATGTAATATTACATAAAACTGTAACATTAAATAAGATTATTATTCTAAAGGATTTGTTAAATCATTTAATTCATAAAAATATTAGTGATTGTGAAATTAGACTGAAATGTTCACTGTATTCCTGACAAACAATGCATGTTTTCTAGTTTCATTAGGATAGAAGCATCTACTAGAGGTAAATACACGGATTCCAGCAAAGGCAATGAGATGTCAATTAAAAGTAACCCAATTGAAAGAAATTATTAAATATATATTATTTTCTTATGAAGACTTTTTTATTTTTTTAAGAATTAAAATACATCCACCAGAATTTGTACAATTACGAAGTAATTTCCTGTTCTCCACAAGACATATTTTATTATCATAAATGCCACTTCAGAACCATATGCAACAATATTTAACATGAAAAAAATATTTTAAGTAACATGGAGATGATGTGCCTGCATGTGCTTCATCAAAGCTCTTGATTGCGCAAAGCATTTGTTGCAAAATTCACATGTAAAGAGCTTTTGACCTGTATGGGTTCTAATGTGAAAATGTAAAAGATTTTATTTTGCAGAACTCTTCTCACAAAAATTACATTTAAAATGACTCTACACATGTGGGGCTTCTAATGTGAGAACGTAAATGGCTTGAACTTGCAAAACTCTTCTCACAAAATTCACATTTAAATGGCTTTTCACCTGTATGGATTCTAATGTGAGAATGTAAAGTGCTTGATTGTGCAAAACTCTTCTCACAAAATTCACATTTGTAGGGCCTTTCACTTGTATGGGTTCTAATGTGAGAATCTAAATTGCTTGAATGTGTAAAACTCTTCCCACAAAATTCACATTTAAATGGCTTTTCACCTGTATGGATTCTAATGTGATAATTTAATTGGCTTGAACGTGCAAAATTTTTCTCACAAAATTCACATTTAAATGGCTTTTCACCTGTATGGGTTCTAATGTGATCATGTAAACTACTTGATTGTGCAAAACTCTTCTTACAAAATTCACATTTAAAGGGCTTTTCACCTGTATGGTTTCTAATGTGACGATGTAAACTGCTTGATAGGGCAAAACTCTTCTGACAAAATTCACATTTAAAAATCTTTTCGTCTTTCTGGGAAATTATGTGATCGGTCATTTTGGCTGATTTTGAAGAAAGTTTTTTAGAAATCTTTGTAAACCCCTTTTTAGTTTTGTGAGATTTGTATCGATCTGTCAATGTTCAATATTTTTTAGTGAACAGTAGATCATTTAATGTACCCAGTAAATTTTATTTCTTTCATTAGAGGCTTTCAATTACGTTCTGTTTATTAAAATTCGTGCTGTTATTTTATTGAAAACAAGTCCTATTAAATTCCTTATATTTACGAATCTTTGATTGCTTTCCTTATTGTTTTAATATTGTAACGAAGCCTATGTAGGAACTGGAATTAAGTCAATAAAACAAGAGAAACAACTTTTTCACTGAACAAATGCAAATGGCGGCCATTGTCAAAACCCAAGAAAATTACAACACACGGACGATAAGCCTATTTCATTCTCTAAAAATAAACCAATCGAATGAAGATGTTTTATTATTAATTGATACAGATCCTTACCAAAAACTACTCAAGCAATAAACCAGGATTCACAAAAAGCTAAATAACTGGTACTGATATGTTTCCGCTAAAATGTAGACAACTGCAAACCCGCAAGGCCGTCTACGGATCACGTGATGTGTATTATTTCAGACTTCCGGTTAGTGGCGGCTCAAGCAACACCTTCTAAAAAACAAACCTGCACGCTCATTTTTGACGTCACTTCCGCCAGTCCGATCGCTGCCTTCGCGATAACGGCTTACCTGCAGTACAAAGGGAAATGTGTGTCTCTCAAATTGTATTCAAAAAATTAAATATTTCCCAATAGCGATTCCTTTCAAAATTAATAAATAAATAAATTAAAATGCAGTTACTTCTAGATCTAAATTACTTTACCGTCCTTCAAAAATCAGAATAAAAAATATATTTAAGTAATTCTGATTTGAAAGCTTTATAAATATTTTACAAATGCTATGAAACAAATGGTAAATTTAAAATGTTCAGCACTCGGATTTTTAGGCTAAAGATCTCGGAGAAAAAAAATCGAATTATTTTTAATTTTAAGTTTATTCAAATATATATATACTGTCAGTATGGTTTCAAGAATAAATAATCTTTTATATGATAAATTATTTTAATTGATATTATTCGGCGTTAACTTGGAAATACGGATAAATTCAGAGAAACAACGAAAGATCATTTTTATTTTTTAAGATATGCGAAAATGCTGACGAAATATTTTCAATTTGTTGGGAATTGTTATGCTCAAAATTAGATTTTAATTTACTTACTATAACTTCTTTGGTTTAAGTATTTTTTTTTTTTAAACAGTCATGCTAGCAGCATTTTCTTTTGTCGCTTTTGAATGTTTTTTAGAAGGTGTTGGCTCAAGTGATGCTTGGCCTTGATTCTTACTTCCGCCTAATGAAAAGACTGAGGTTTGAATCTATCTTAAATAATCTTGGTTTGAATGGCCATTTTGATCTGTTCTTCATCAGTCTAGGTTGCTTCGAATAGTTGTATTATATTGTGACCTACTCGCGGTAATTCTATTTGTTCTATTTTGAAATACTGTGAGGGGCAGTAAAAACATTCACTCGGGGCAGGATAAAGTGCAACTCATAGAAATAATTTAAATAGAGCCACTACACAGGGATAAAGAACAATAAAAAACAAGGCTTTATTTAACAAAAGAAAAATTCTCTTACAATAGTTTAAATTTTGAATTAGAGTGGGAGTTTTGGACGGCAGAACAACAACAAAAATTTTTTATTAATTTACTAAAAATTTTACTAATTCCCATCAACGAGATCTTAGGAAAAAGGGCAGAAAAAGTTTTACTCAAGTGGTTCACACTAAAACAAAAATAAGGAAGGAATACTCATTTTTCTTGGTAACTACGCAGGGTGAAACGGCCGTTCCCAAATCCTCCCCATAATTGAATCAGGAAAGGCAATTCTATTCAAGTGCTGCTGCTTTATTTTTGTTTCCTACTAATTTTCACAGCACGTTAAATTTATTATTTTGCTTATACTTAACTTTTGCAATTTTTTGTTTCTTTAATTTAATGCCTTTTTGTCCTACGAGTTGTAGGTAAAGATCTGTGATGATGTCTCTCGACACATCAATTCCTTTTGTTGCCTTTTGTCCTTTGGGGGGGTCACTGCCAGATTGGTCGGTGACCTTCACATAGAATTGCACCTTTCTGATCCTTTTATCGAGGGAGGCGGGTTTGGGCTGATGATCCCGTTGCAGGGTGAAACGGCCGTTCCCAAATCCTCCCCATAATTGAATCAAGAAAGGCAATTCTATTCAGGTGCTGCTGCTTTATTTTCATTTCCTAATACTTTTCACAAGACGTTAAATTTATTATTTTACTAATAGAGAGGAAACGCATTATCAACAATGCTCAGTTCTGAAGAGTGCTTGTCAAAAATACTATTCAATTTGAAAGTACTTTAACCAAGTACGATTATGAAAATTTTTCACATATCTTTAAGAGGCTCTGCCTGCCTGATGCTCGTAGTTGTCTGATTTATTGACAGAAAAAAACAAAAACAAAAAAAAAATCGGTTACCTCAATTAGCTTGCCTCTACCCGAGATGGCCAGCTTAACAAAGGACTCAAAATGGAGTTCTCCAACCCACACATTAGTCCTAAAATGCTTATCTCAAATTTCCACTTCCACTTCGTTCGCTGCCAAAATCCAGAGAGCGAGGAAAAGAACCACAAAAAAAAACCCCCCCCCCCCCAAAAAAAAAATCCTTCCAATACTACTGGCTGACCTCCCTGATTGGTTAACCAATAAAAAACCAAAACCAAAACACACAGAAGGGGAGAAAAAAAGAAGAAAGGCTTACGTAAAACATTCTATTTTATATACTGTCCCCATTTCTCCTTTTTTTGTCACTTTCATTAGGTTTTTTACATAAAAAATTCTTTAATTTATTATTATAATTAAATCCAATATTAATGTTAAAATCTCTGCAAATCTTTTTCAATTTTAAACTATTTTGATGAAGGAATGAAAAATCTTATCTTTTCTTTATCTTCATTTAATTCTTAAATGTTGAAAGTGTTATATTTCTGGATATTAGAATTAATGAATTTTTCATTGTATCCATTTTTCTTTAGAATTATTTTCATGTTGTTGATTTCATTCTTATAATCTTCTTCTGTGCTAGATGATCTGTCAATTCTTCTTATATAATTATCAATTTGTTTCTTTTGATATTTATATCTTGAACTGATTCAAAGTTTAAAATATGATGACTTTTAAATTTTTTTCTATGATGTTTTAGAGTTATTTTATTCTCCTTATTGATTAAATATAAATCTAGAAAATTTAATTCATTTTTTATTTCTTTTTAAATTTTAAATTTGATTTCTTTGTTTCTTTTGTTTATGTCATTTAAGAATATATCAAATTGCCTTACCGATCCAAACCATATAATAAGTATGTCATCCGCATAACAATAATATTGCATATTGTAATTACATTCATTTAAAAATTTGCACACAAAATAATTCATATATAAATTGCACAATATATAAATTGCACAATTGCACAATCAGGATAAATTCCTGATAAGGGACAACCCATAGGAAATCCCTTAATTTGTTTGAACAGTTTATTATTGTGTTTAAAGTATGAATTTTGTGTTATTAGTTCTATTAGTTCCATTAGTTCTTTATTGTCCATATTATATTTTAATAGTATTTCTTTGTTTTTAAAAGCTAAATCTTCCATGATGACCAACGTATCTTCCACAGAAATGTTTGTATACATGTTTTCTATATCAAGGGAGAACAAATGGAATTTCCTTTTGTAACAAACATATGTTCAATTTTCTTGATTAAGTCTGAAGAGTTTTTAATGATGACCTCTTCTTTTGGTGGTTTGAAGTTTTTTATTATGTTATTAACAAATCTAGCCCAGGTTCTGTGTTGGGGATCCATAAGCATTTATAATAGGTCTTATGGGGTTTCCTTCCTTGTGAGCCTTTTTCTTCCTTCTAATATCGGTGTCTTACATGCTTCTTTTAGAATTTATTGTTTTTTCATATAATTTATTGATTTTTTCTCATTTAAAGTTTTTACAACTTCCTTTATTATATAGTTTAAATGTAGGATCATCTTCCATTTCTTCCTAATGTTCTTCGTCTTGTACTATTATATTAGGAATACTAAGGATAGAAATATAAATAGAAACATTGGTGTTGAGGTTAGTAATGCTATTGTAAACATGGCTAGGGATTTAATTAGACAATCACAATGTAACAATAAGGTGAGAATTGATGAGATGAATTGTTAAAGTGATTTGTTAATACAATGGGATTTTGTAACTATCACGCCTTCGCTTTCCCATATTTGTTATAAATAATATTATTGTAGCTTGAAGAAGAAGAGAAGTAAAATGTCTCTTCGAAAATTCGCTTTATAAATAAATGTATTTTAATTTTACATTTATTTTGTGATTTTGAGAAGATGATGATGTTTAATAATTATATATCTAGAAGGAGTGAGATGAAGAAGAATTATAGTGTGTGTTAATCTTTAGAAAGTTTGAAAATATGTAAAAACTTTGATTTTCCTTAATCACAACAGTAACCTCTCTAAAGAAATGTAATAATGGTATTCAAAAACAATAATAGTTATTCTTAGTTACAAAAGAAGGTGAAGGAATATATGAAGTTTGCAGTGAAACCCAAATGTCTGGAGAACATATGTAGCAAATTTCTGGTGTAAAGGTTCTTCATAAGGATATACAGAACTTATAAGTAATGTTAAGGAATGTGGTGAGCTGTTAGTAGAATATATTATGAAATTTATATAAACATAATTCCCAGGTTAATTTTGTTGATACTGATTTTAAATCAAATTGTTTGAATTCTTGATCTAGATTCAGCTCAAATAGCACAAGGACGACTAAGACATTGACTGCCAAATATTGTAGCCTGCGATGATTTGATCAATAACACTTGCGAGCAATCTCATATCAGAAAGGAGAAAATCAAACAAAAGAAAAAATAAAATTTATTTTAAAATAAATTAGCCATGTCTGTTTTTTTGTGTGGCATTTATCTTACTTCTTTGGTCTGCAACATCATTAGTCGATATACATGAACAGTAGTGCTCAAAGCCAAAAAGGTTCACCATCTCTGATGTAACAGGAATTTTCCGTATTTTAGTGTCACTTTCATTGCTGGAACTTATTATTTGAATAAATTACATTTATTCCTTAATAAAGATAATCTAGATGTCAGTCTGCCATGAGACAGATGTGTTGGAACTTGGATTCGAATCCTGGCATTGGTATGGATGTTTAAAAAATTTCCTTTTCTATGTCTGTTTGTTTCTTCATCTTTCTCTTCCAGCTTGAACACATTCGGTAATGATTTCCTGAGGAAGGCCAGGAAAAACCACCTCAGTATCTTTCCCCAGGATATTCTTTGGCTGCTTCTAGGGGTTTGTCATAGAGCACGGACCTGTGAAGTTTCACAGATGCACTTCGGTGCATATCAACTAACAATTGAAGATATTAATGGTAGAGGGTTGCCTGCAGTTTTCAGAATGAGATGTGATCTGCTTTCTTTAGTATTTTCTCATTTTCCACATTTGTAATGTTCGATATTGAAATACAAGAGGAGCAATTGTTGTAGATAAAAGATTGACAGAAATTTTGCTAATTCAAAAATACTTCACTCGGACATTTTTTTGTTTGTATTTGCTTAAGTTATTTCATGTTCAAGTAATAGAATTGTTGCTTCCAACTTTAGAAAATAATAGTTTATGTGCATTAAATTAAAGAAGTTAACTTTTTTTGAACTCTGAAGATGAGTATGACTAAGGTACCTCAGCCATATAATGCCATGTATACCTTCAACGCCACCTATCTAATTCTTCTTAAATATAAGAGATGGCGGTACTGCACTAAAGTAGTTTGCATTGACATGCCATCTAGTGTTGAAGTGAGTTACTAGCAAACCGCCAACATTTTCGAGTGAAATTATATTTCCACCTTTTCATGTCGAGGACTGGTTCTGAAAGGCTGCTACTATATTAAACAAAGATAAAATATAGATTTTTTAATGTTCAGCAAAGATTAACTATATAAAACTATATATTTTCTTGATTCTTGAAGATTCTTCTATGTAGATAAGTTAACTGTTATTTGTAAAATTCGGAAATTGTAGACAAACAAACACTTGTGATCCATGTGCTCAGTAGCACTTTAATGCCATGGTGGTGTTAATGGTTTACATATACGATTTTAGGTTATGTACGACATTTACAAGTTACTAATATGTTTCATGAAAATATATATTTTTATCTTATTTATTATTTTGCTTTCATAATCGGAAAATGCCGAAATTAATTAATTTTTACATTTCCTCTTTTGTTTCAGCTACAGATTAGAAAGACTGTGTTAATTTCCAGTGATTTTTTATAATTTTTTTCAGAAAGTCAAATTTAGTTGCTTTTTACTGTAATTTTGTACAAATAATGTTTACAAAGATGGAATAATTCTTAATTTTAAATAAGTTACTAGAAAGTAGGTGGCGTTAATTGGACCAGGTGTTCCTAATAACGCCAGTTTGCAAAGTTTTTTTATTTGAGTTCTCATACTTTCTTGGTCATAATTTTCGTGTTTCGATACACCTTATTTCCAGACTTACAGTAATTTAAATGTTAAGTTGGCGTTATTTGGGCAGGGTACCTTGTTTCAACAGTTGCTATTTCCCATTTCTTAAGTTACTTCAATTTGAAGAAACATAATTACAGAAAATATTAGAAAATAAAACAAACACTGTTCGACAGCCATAATTAAAAGCTTAAAACTGTAATTACTAACGATGAGACATAAGAGAAATTATTACTTTTTGTAGAAATAAGAAACTCTCTTAAGGAATAATTATCTATAAAGCCAACAGTACATTTTCATTATAATGAGACTGTTCCTAATAAGTTTGCTTCCAATGCTTCTCAGGAAGCATTTAATTAAATGCCTACTTAAAAAAAAAAAAAAAAAAAGAAAACTTATATTAACATTTTAGAACATGGTATTAGGTTTCTTATTGTAATGGTAACATATATTTAGATGAATCTGATAATTCTAATGTAATATTGTTCCTTTTTAGCTAAATATAGTCTTCCATGTTGTGACATATTTGCTGTAAGGCACTTCTATAAAGTAGATATCTTGAAGATGTAGTTCACCAAGGTGGAGAAATCAATTAGAATTGAATTATATTTGAAGTAAGTCGTTTGAGTAAGCAAACGAAGGCACAACGCTATCGGGAACGTAAAATTTCTTTTCATTTTGAATTATATTTGGTTGTCAAAATGTTCCTATTGTCCATTTCATTCATATTCAAGTCAAATCATTTAGTTCAGAAACTTAAATATAGATTTGCTCATGAATTAACAAATAAAAGGTGTAGCTCCTTAGTAGTTTGAGTTATTGAACTTATTCAGAATTTAAATATCTTACAACAGTTGCTACAAATTGTCAGTCTAAAGATGGACAAAATGGGATCTGCTTTGTCCATGAAATGTACTGAAATGTGATAAATACATTATCAGCTTTATTAGATACTGTTGTTCATAGATCAGAACTTAAATAATGGGAATGTTTTGAATCCTTTCGTGTCTCCAAAAAATATAACCTGGCAATGGCAGACCATGATTATACACACTGCTCGATATTAAAAAGCATGTTTCTTAACTTAAGAGCTTTGAGTACCACTTTGACTGTTTCTCTAATGAAAGCAAGAAGTGGGAGACCAAAAGGAAAGAAAAAAATCCAGTAGATTCCTTCATTAAGATATGATCTACAAGAATTGTTAAAAAACAAACCACTTTGTAGGAAATTAGCTTCGAATCCTTATATATTTCAACAATGTTAACTGGATTTTGAAGTATCTAAATTCCAAAATATGCTTATTCTGAGACTGATTAAGTATGAGATTGATTAAGAATTAAATAATTTATATACAGATCATGTAAAATTTGCTTTCAAAACAGTTCTCTTTTTAAAAAAGGGTGGCTTTTAATCTATTAAAAGTAGATGTGTTTGATCCTTGTTATCCTTCATCTGATAATGTTTCACAAATCCTTCCTGTAACTTCAGATTCATCATCAGATCAATGGTTGACAGTTTCTGCAATTAGTTGTCTTTTAAATGAGGGTGAAAGTTTATGATTCATTGTTTTCTGTGCTTATACTGTAAGTCAATCTGCTTTCACATTTTATATTTAGGTCAAAATATTCCAGCAATAATCTTTGATCAGACTTAAGATGAGTTTATCATTTAATTTCATGTTTTGAATCCAGCACTTGAACAATGTTTCTGTAATCTTCATTTCTTAACAAATCCAGTTTCAGTGTGTTCTTTTCATAACATGTTAAATGTATTTATCTATCTCCTTATTTAAATTTTATTAGTTTACTTGTCTATAAATATTTGGACGTAAGTAATTTTCCTAAGAAACCAAATTTCAGTTTTTTTTTTTTTTTTTTTGTGCACTGGTAACATTTAGTTATTTCAATTTCTGTTTCAGTAGTATGTGCATATTTGTATATAAATAATTCATAGACGAACGAGACAAAAATAATTATCTTTATGTTATTGTTTATATATTTTACATGATAGTTAGTCATTCCAGTGACCTGTCTATAATGCAACAAAGATTATCCCCTTTTTTGTTTCTTCCTTGTATATTAAACATTTTAAATGTATTAGATAACTTTAAATTATAATTTTGTAGTTCATTGATTTTTTAACTTTGTAGCAATTTACTGTTTTCAGCAATATAAAGAATAATTAAATTCTATAAAATTATTAATTATTCTTACATATTTTCTAACCATAAATTCACTTCCTCATTAGTGGAGGAAGGGCAATAGAAAGTATAGTTTCTGGAAAATGGATACATCTTTGGTACACAATAACATACTTGTATTTTTTTTCAGTTCTGTATTGTAGTTAATTATTTATTTCTCATATTTGATCCTTCATAATTCTTTATATTATTAATACAAGAAAATTTTGCAAATAAAGATATATATTTTAATTTACAATCTTGTAATGTCATTATTCTTGACAGTTGTATTATAATCTCATAATGTCTATAGGTCTATGGTTGACAGGATTCTTATGAAATTCACAAAATTGAAATAAAATTTATCATTATACATCAATAATGATGGAAACTGTCTATAAGAGTTACCTAGAAAAATTTTATTTGCCAGATTTTGTGATTGTAATATTTCTGTTTTACTAAACGTTTAACAAATAAAGAAAACAAATCCTTACAAACTTAAATCTACAATAATAACACCCAAACCAGAAATAGTTTGTAATTTTACCTTATCAGGATATTGCTGTATGGCTTTGTGAAGTTCAGATATGTTCAACAACAAAAGTGCAAAGTAATTTCAACTATACATACCTTTTTTATTACATTACTAGCAGAGCCGCCCAGAAACTTTTGGTGGCCCCAGGGCAACGTTTGGATTTGTGCCCCCCTTCCCCTATTGATGTGGCTTTAGATGTGGCCCAGCCCCGGATTTAAACACCCAGGGCCCCTAGGCACTTGATATTTGCAGCCCTCCCATCCCAAAAATCTACAACCAAAAAAAAAAAAAGAATCTGAAATTCAACAACCAAAAAAAAAAAAACGGGATTTCCAATTCAACAACCAAAAAAAAAAAAACGGGATTTCCAATTCAACAACCAAAAAAAAACAAACGGGATTTCCAATTCAACAACCAAAAAAAAAAAACGGGATTTCCAATTCAACAACCAAAAAAAAAACAGCAAGGGGCCTAGGCGGAAATCCGGGCCTGATGTGGCCCCTCTTTGAGCTATTTTTGTTGGGCTCGAAGCAATCTGCCCCTTTTGCTTCCCCCCCTCTGGGCAGCCCTGATTACTAGCCATATTCATTGCAACACACAATAATAGTAGTTATTTCCTAGAAATGTATCTTTACTCTCACCATATTCCGGAATAACTCTACAATATGATGTTTCTTTTACTCTTGCTGTAATCTTAATAATAAACATGTTTTAAGCATAGGGTAAAATATGACATGAAATGATAACCCAAGTTATTTTCACCTTATTTCAATTAAATTGTAACCATAAAAAAAAAGATGTTATTACTAGTGCTTAGTTAGTATCATGGTGTTATGTGGGGTGGACACACAACATGTTGCATGAGAACTGGTCTGGCGTGTTTTCACCCGACAAAAGCTTGCCAATTATGTCATTGCCAACAATAGTTGACAAGCATTTGGTTAAAAAGAAAAATGAGAATATTTAATTGTTTTACTACATCATCTCATTTGAATTCAGTACTTCTCAACTTTCATTCTTACTGGTATATATAACAAGTACTCCTTATGTATTTCTTAATAATAATAACCTGAAATGCATTGAATTTCCTTCATTCAGTTACATATCTTTTTATTGCTGTAATCATAAATTTGAATGAGAATTTGACTTAAAACTATGAAGTTTAAAAATGACATTAGCCTTAAATAATCCTATACAGTCAGAACTTGATATAAGGTCACCCCTTGGGACCTCGCAAAACTGACCTAATAAGCTGGATGACCTTATAACCGATTCATACGCATTTGTCAATAAATAAGCATTATATAAATACAGTATAATTCTTTGTAAAATTTAATACGTACAAAAATATCAGTTTATTAGTTTATAATTTTTTTAATTTAGCTGAACCAATTAAAATTATTGGAATCAGAAAGAAATTATTTTTTCAAAATTTTGATTCGGAATAAAGTTGTATACAAATAGTACCAGTATGCTCAAGCAAAGTACTATTGTACAACTGACCTTACTTAAAATAATCCATAATACAGGACTGTCGCGATTTTAGTTTTATCTTTTGTACAATGTTTTTTAAGTTCTGTAGTTTCTGAAAATGTTCTTCAGCTCCCTCATGGTTCGTAAAAAAAAGTCTTATGACATTTATTGCTCTGAGCGCTTCTGCTTGTGTCACCGCTTCACTTTCAGTATCACTGTCGTTAATAATGCACTTTCTAATGCATTGGAATCTAAAACTTGCGAAACAATTTCGGAAATCGAAGCTTCAGAAGTGGTAGTAATTTCATCATCAATTCAAACATATTCACTTTCCCCTTCTATAGCACATCCACGATTTCTGAGATCTCGTATTAACACAGTTAAAGGAATATCGTCTTCATCATCTTCATCTGTTATTTCATCCACACTATTTGTAGAAAATTGAAAACCAGCATGTCGAAAGCAATTTGAAATGCCAGTGTTTGACACCAAGCTCCAACTTTAATGAATATAAAAAATTGCACCTAACACAGACACGTGAATTTTTTTTTCCTCATCAATTGCTGAAATCAAGTCTTTCAGAAGGAACTTTCTATAGTTCATTTTCAGATTTTAAATGACTCTCTGATCCAAAGGTTGCAAAACACTGGTAACATTTGGGGAAAAGAAAACAAGATCAATTGATTTCAAGTGAGGTATGTTGATATGAGCAGGGCAACTGTCTGCAATGAAAACAACTTTTGTTTTATTTTTAAAAAAGTGTCTTATCAGAACGCCGTATAGTTTTCTTAAATATGTTAGCATTCATCCATGCTTTTTTGTTTCCATCATAATCCTAGGTAAAGACTTAACGTTTTTAAAGCAACGTGGCTTTTGAAATTTTCCAGTAACTAGCGGTCTTAGTTTTTCAGTCATCCATATTAGCTCCTAAAACAATTGGCAGTCTTTCTTTAGTTTCCCCCCCCCCCCTATACATTTTTCTTTCTTGAAAGTAAGAGATTTGTCGGGAAAAGAAAGAAAAATTCTTGGAATGGAATCAGTGTGGCACTGAAATCACAGACAAAAGTGACCTTATATGCGATTACAGTATTTAAGACCTGACCATATATCCGATAATCAATATCATAGAATTCCTATTCAATCAGCTGGGACTTTAGAAAAGTGACCTTATATCGAGGTCCGACTGTATTACTTCTTAACAATTGAACCATTACATCTTAGAATATATCTATAGTAAACATTAACCTTCATAAAAAGTTGTAATGACCAATAAATTCATTATATAAAGTAATATGAGCAAAGAAATTCCAAATACATTTTGTTTATTCTACCAAATAAGCTAAATACAGTTATAATCAGCTTAAAGAAATACTAGGCCATCTTCCTGTTTCCCCCTGGTGAGTATGAGATAATCCAAGAAGAATCGATTCCAAGTGGGTTATGGCAAAGAGAGGTATTTTATTCCTTTTTGAATGAACTCATTATTTGATAGCACGTGCCATTGTTGATGGAGAGAAGCTAGAAAAATGAACATTGAAATTTAAATTTTCCAGAATGTAATGCGATTCAAAGAAGATAAATTTCAATAATGGATATCAAAATTGTTTCTTAAAGGATATGAAATATTGTAGTCCATTGAAATAACTTAAATGTGTATACATTGTTGATTTTATTATTACATATAAAATTGTTCTTTTAATTTGCGAAACTTGAAAAAGCAGAAAGATAGGTTCTGCAAATATCATTGTAGGGAATTTGAAGTAATATATTTTGTTTATAAATATATACGAAGAGATTTCTTATAATAATAAAAGACATTTTACGCTGTATTTTGTACTGTTTCATGGTTTTTTTTTTTAGTATATGCGATAAATGTTGCCAAGAATTACAGTCATATTCTGTGCTAAGTTTTGATATACAATGAAATAACTTACAATAATAGCAATAAACTGAATTTTATGATATCAAGTAAATCAAATAATTTCTTTTGATTTTTTTTTTCTCCATTTGGACATGCTGTTATATAAGTCTTAAAAAGTTTCAACCCGAATTGTCGTTAGGAAAAATCGTAATTAATTATCTGTCAAGGGAAAAAATTTTTCTAAAAAAAAATCTCTTATTTTTACAGATAAAATTATCGACCAAGTACATGGATCGTTGGCATCAAAATTTAAAGCAGATCTTGATAATTCTGTTTTGCTTGAAGAAGAATCTAAATTTTCTTTGTCTTCATTTTCTAATGTCCTAGAACAGCTATCAGCTTCAGTTCCTTTGATCTGTTCTGTTTCTTTTGATATTAGTGCAGCACTGACACCAGCTTCAACACCAATAGACCAAAATGTTTCTTTTCTAAAGTCAAGAATTTATCTAAGGAACCAGTCAATTCTTGTTCCATTTGCAATTTCTTTGCTCTTCTTTTCCTGTATTGAGCGCCGAACCAGTGGTTGGTTTCTTTTCATTATAATATTCTTTTTCTGACATCTACAATTCAATATTTAAAATTAAAATATAATTATTTATTTTTAAGAAGTTTTAAGATGGGTAAGGTTGTACATAAAAAAAAAAATGTAATGAATTGATAAACAATATTTGAAATCAATATTAAACACATTCTTTTCCCAAGTATTTGCTACAATTTTTACAATATAATAAATCTCACACACTTTTAGGATTTTATTCACAAGCTTCTCTCGAAAAACAGCCAAGTCAACACCCAAGTCAACCAAGTCAACAGAAATATCATGCAGATACAATACGAGACACGTGCAACAACAACCATGGATATACTACGGCTAAAAGAATGTTGAAACAACAGGGACATATGGCGAGAAAAACTAAGAATTTTTTAAGTGGTTAATTTTTAACCCGAAATAACAGAAGAAGTTAAAAGTGATTCCATTTAAGTAACTGAATTACAACTAGTGATTATACCTTTAAGAACTCTTAAAGTCATTGCTATTTATGTGTATTCTAAGGATTCGAAAGAATACTAATTATTATTTCCAACCTGAGTTCATTTGATATACACATATCAAGCATTCATTTGATATACCGTTAATGCAACAGCAGACGAACTGTTCGCAACGCTTTATGGGAAGCAGAAATCAAGTGAGCAAACCGTGAGTGCCATATTTAAACTTCATCGTAAAGAGGTTCCGTGCCACAAAGCTCAAGTGTGTGTTGGAAGCTGGATAGATGATATCAAGAGGATTAGATATCAACACACTATTTTTGCCAAGGTGAAAAGCCGAATATTATCAACAAACTGTAAGTAATTAATTATTTTTATCATTTGATTTTGGAGGGTGCAACATTATTGCATTGAAGAAAGAGAATTAATTACACAGTGTAACAGTTACCGAGGAAGTGCATCGGAAGCGAACATTTATTATAGTAAACGCTATTATAAGAGATTAATAATTTCACACAAGGGGAAAGTAATAGTGAAAAGCCAAATTAACTATTGTTGGTTATCTTTATATGGATTATGAAGATAGATTCATTTCATACAAGGGTGAATAAAACCATTAAGAGTAATAAGTGTAATTTCATACAAGTGAATTGCCAAAATTGTATCATTCAGATATCACACAAGTCAAGTGAATAGCCATAATATTTTTCATACAGGTGATATTACAAAAGTCATTATTATATGATAGTGAATTATCGTATTAGTGAGACGAACTCTCGCGCGCGTGTGAACTTTAAATATAGTAAATAATAGTGCTTCGAAATATATTTATTAAAGTGATAATAAATTATTGTGAAGCGTGTTAAATATAGTGTGTTAACGACCGTATTTTATTTTCATTATACGGAAATTTATGTATGAAAATTAAGTGATGCTTATCAAGTAGATAAACATCTGAGGATAATTATTGTTTTAGTTCAGGACAGTGAAATCCAGAACTGTAGCCAATTATGAATAACATCAACCACTGTAGATAAGTCATTGTATATTTCATGGAAATAAGTTTTAATGACATCCCAATTAAATCATTTCATGATTTTATTTGCGCATCTCCTAATTTTCTTGTTGGGTCTCTGTGCTATGTGTGCTGCAAATACCCCCAGCAAATAGATATTATTTTCGAACAATTAAAATACATTCACATGAATTTTCTTTGAAATCGTATATTATATTTAATCTGCTGTTCTCACATGACAAATTTTATTATCCTAACTGCTACTTCAAAACCATATGTAACAATATTTAACATGGAGGTGATGTGTTTCAACAAAGCCCCTGATTAGGCAAAACTTTTGTTTTAAAATTCAAATGGCTTTTCACCTGTATGGGTTCTAATGTGAGAATGTAAATTGCTTGATTGTGCGAAACTCTTTTCACAAAATTCACATTTAAAGGGCTTTTCACCTGTATGGATTCTAATGTGACGATGTATATTGCTTGATTCTGCAAAACTCTTCTCACAAAATTCACATTTAAAGGGCTTTTCACCTGTATGCGTTCTAATGTGATAATGTAAATGGCTTGATTCTGCAAAACTCTTCCCACAAAATTCACATTTAAATAGTTTTTCACCTGTATGGGTTTTAATGTGAGAATGTAAATGGCTTGATTGTGCAAAACTCTTCTCACAAAAATCACATTTAAAGGGCTTTTCACTTGTATGGGTTCTCATGTGAGTATGTAAACTGGTTGATTGTACAAAAC
>JAFIDM010022375.1:0-11116 GCA_023159025.1 Thereuonema tuberculata
TTTTCTTTCTTTTGTTAATTGCATTTGTTTGTTTTCTATCCATCACATTTTAAACAGTATTTTTACATTGATAACTGAAATTCGTTTCTTTTAAATGAACTAGATCCTTAAAAAGAAACCAAAAGCTTTCAATATTTCTGATTCAAACTAGTGGTGGTATGAATTTTTATGACTATCTAAAAGGAATACAGGTCATTTTATTTCTGAAATATCTGCAGGAACTGTATCGCAGGAAATGTAAGCATTAGCAAAACATTACACGTTTAAAATAATAATCCTTAAGTTTATCTGAACATTATAAGCTCTCGAAAACAGAAAACTTGACATATTGTTAATTATAAGAAGCTGAGAGCTAAATTTTTATTTTCATTGTAATAAATAAAAACAATTGTCTCATTTGTAAGTGTTTCTCAGAAACTAATTTGGGGTATTTAAAATAATTCCGACATTCCAGGGATATCCTTTGCCCAGTTTGAACGATGCTCTTAAGGTACGTTCTGGATCTTTCGAGAGAATATTGTTAGCCGGATCTCTTAACATAGAAAAGGTGATCATCAAGGATAATGTGTTTCCGCCCAGTCCGATTAGAGATCTACGAATTGTAGACACAGAAGGAAAAAGTTCAGTAACACTTCGAAGGCAATCATCTGGAGATGATTTAGATCAAGGAACAGATAATTACCACATTTTTTATTATTGCTAATAGATCTTTTACATCATTAAGTAGAAGTATAAAATAGAACCCTTATATTCACATCTGCTGCGATTCAAGAATTAACATAAAAGAAGAAATTTCAAGATTGCATTATTTTAGCTGAGTTGCAGCTATGAGTTTAATAAATACAAATAAATTGAAAATATTGCCTTATTGCATTCCTTTTCTCCTTTTATATTATAGCTAATAAACACTTTAATCAATGTGGGTTATTGACCATACAAAGACAGACCTCCGTTTCGGCATTAGGAATATTTTTTTATATAACAAAATTTAGTTATGACTTGTTTTAAGATTTATTGAAATTTAATGAAAGTTTTGAGAAGATATTTCATTCAGTTTCATCTCCTTTGGAATTTCAGTCGCCTCCTAAGATGTTAGGATTTCACAGGTTTTTGAAGAAATCTTTTTTAATTTCACCTTCTGTCACATGATCAATACCTCTGAGTTACTTCCGGCTGATGAAATTGCTCATCTGACTTTTAATATCCCAGATTTCGAAGTATCTACCATTTAAAAATGTTGCCTTATTATCTCAAGACAAAGAAGGACAGAAATCCAGTTTCTCAAACATCGCTCAAGTGTATAAATCTCCCAAAGAATCTTCTAGTACTTGGATCTATCTATTACTAGGTGTTCTAATTGGTTTAACTATAATTACAGTTATTGCTGTCGTTATTTTTAAGAGAAACAAAAGTAAGCGAATTGTATGATATATTTTCGCCCAATGAATTATTGTATCACATTATTTATTGTGAAGACAACTTTTGTTGTAGATTATTAGAAATTGTAAAGGACATAAAAGCGATTTTGAAGATATAATGTATATCGAAAAATTAAGAACAAATGCATTAAATCTCTTTAAATGTGTTTGCTGTAACATATTTTTTTTCTTAAATATTGCTACCATATTTTGTGTCAATGGCTTTATTACACAATACTGACAGGTAGCTTGGGGATCTTTATTACGAGACAAGGGTTGTAGGTGATTAACGATAAGTCTGATAGCTGTTCGTACCAAGTTTTGGAAAGTACTTTATTAAAGTTCTTAAAGGTTGGTCTAGGTCGCTTCGTTTATCCAGGGTATTATGGTGTTTAGACATGACTCCATTTTGTCGCAAGCTTTTCTGTATTGAAGCAATATACTGGAGGACCATTTAATGAGGTAAAAAGCAGATTTGAAAGTGTTGCAATTGTTCCTTTGAACAGTCAATAAAGATCAGAAGAAATAAAGACAGACACATTCCTATCCCATAAAAATACAAATTTTGATTTTGTTTCAGCGAAACTAAGATTCTTATCTAACAATTAAATATTTATGTAAATTTAACATATCCAGTGGATGGGAAATAATTATCCCTTGCATAAATATATCATTCTTATCCAAGTCAGTGGCGGGGGGGGGGGGGGGCTGTGGAAACCAATAAGGTGGACCATACATAAACATTGTAACAAACTTTAAACAAAAAAGGGGAACAAGAACAAAACCAGGAATAATGGTTTACTAATTTTCTTAATTTTTCCTTGGTTTTTTTTTAGCCGTTTTTGCACATACCTTAGTTTGCGATTTTTAACGGTACAACAGCGACAAAGGCTATACTGCGTCAGGAACAAGGTTTGTAATTGAGAACAAATGATTGGAGGAAGAGAAATGCAATCAAAGAAGAGAGAAAGAAATATCCAACTCCTACTCTGGGATTCGAACCCATGGCCATGAGTGCTAGGAGCATGGCAGACCACCTCATTGCCATTCGACATTACTGAAGTTGTGAAAATTAAACCAAGCAAAAATCTTATATTTACGAATATCAACAATTTAACAAAATGTTGCAGTGTTACAATATTTAGACAAGAAAATTAACGTGTGTTAGAATTATTTTACTGTAAATAAAAACAAACAACGGACATAACAAAACACAAATTCACTGATCTATTTTTTGATATTTGTGCTGGAAATTGGAGACACTACTGTTTCGAGGCTAATTGGCCTCTCATCAGTCCAATCCATCCAGCATATGAAGCTCAGTGAAATGGGACGATATGCAAAACGGACAAACATGCAAATCAATGACCCCTGAATTACAAAAACATCAAAACAAAATGAAGAATAAGAAAGGGGTGAATAATTAATCCCCGCTAGCTTTTAGCTTTGCATCAAGGGATTAATTTAGAACAAGGTTAGTATTTAGACAAGAAAATTAGTGATTTCAGAAGCATCTCTTTACTAAAAAAAGTAAATTAGTCATGAAATATATCGGAAGCGCAGTGGTGCCTCAAAGTATAAAATAAACAAAGAAAAATTCAGCAATGAAATATTAGTATGAAAACCCATGTGCCTGCATTGCGCAGGCCCCAATGAATTTTCTTAATGCAAAAAAATTCAAGCTGCGCATTTGAATTATTAATAAAATGGATGAGACCAAATTATTTAGAAGGGACATCCTGGAACAGTATTTCCAGGATGTCACTTGTAAATAATTTGGTCTCATCCATTTTATTAATAATGAAATATTTTACTATTATGGTAGGAAAACAGCAAAGTAATTTGCTCAGCTACGAATGTTAGATTTCGATAACATTCTAACAGTCTGTAAAGAACTGAATCTTTGGGATCGAAAGACAACGAATCAAGTTCTGGAACTGAATTGAAATAATTTATTGAACGAAAACATTGATTTGATTGGCTAAGTAATTAAAAATATTCGTAATGATTGGACAAGAACATAACGAATTTAAATTAATTAACTGATTCAACGGCGCAACGGAAAAATTTAAAAATAAACAGAACATCAGTAATTAGGAAATAGAAAATTAATGTTTTAAAATAATTAAATAAAATAAAATAAACTCGACGATTAAAATGAATAAAATACAGATAAATAAATGATTTCTAAAAATATTTATATATAAACTATTACAATATATTAATTTAATTAAAAAATATATTGTTTACTTACATTTTAAATACAGACAGTTCTACGAGATCTTCAAATTTTATTTTGTTAAAATTAGGTAGAAAAATATAAAAAAAATCGAAACTGTGAATTATAATTTCGTAAGTCATTGAATTCCATCTCCTACCTTTCTAAAGATATTTTCTAGAAATCCTTAAATTAGAAATCTCAGCTTCTTCTTCTTTGGAACACAATTCTCGTGTGTTTGTGATTGTGAACCAACTGAAAATACCGTTCCATATAATTAGTGGGTCCTTTTTATGTCTCAGTTCATTAACTCTTGGATCTAGTTCAGTCCACCCCCTGGTTATTAAAAATTAACGGCTTTTTTTTGTCGATAGGTCAAATGGATATTCATTTTCTCATTATAGGTTTAGTTATTTCGATAGTGAGAAAAGGAACCAGATAATAAGGACACTCCACAAAAATAGATTATTATTATTCCAGGTTAGAGTGGTTATTTATTTTTATTTTTGTAGCCTACTTCCGAGATTGTAAGGCAATGTGAGTATACGAATGAATGTGTGTGTATTTGTCTGTTTAATAAATTAATAACTTTTGAGTCGCTCAAGACATCGTCTTAAAATTTTATATGTATATTTATGGACTAGAGACGATCTAATTATTATATCTGAAATATTGTCCAAGTGGATTTATTTTAATTCCGATTGCATTTCAATGCAAATGTAGGCTTTTTGTTTTTTCGTTTTCATAATTTAAAAACAATAAAAAAAAAAGGAGAATAAACAACGGTTGTGACTAAGTGACATCCCAGGACGGCTGTTTCTCATTCTTTGTCGGTCATCAGCTGGGCGTAGTCACCAGTAAACGACTAGGTCTCAGTTCATTTTTTATTATTATTTGTTGTTCCTTTTTTAATTTCTGGAATTGCCACACTTTTTCTAATGATAAAAAAAGGGAAATTTAAAGAATCGTATTTTGAGAAATGTAGGCTTTCAGTTCTTCAAACTTCTTGTTTATTAAATAAGTAAAACATAAAAGTAAAAAAAGCTTGATTTAAACAATAGATAAATTTACGAATAGAAATTGATTTTATTCACGTAATTTTTAAGTGAATTGATTTTTTTAAAGAATTATTTTTATTTTTAAAATAGAAATGTAGCAATTCTAACTAAAACCATCTAAACTTTTCTAAATATGTAATTTTATCATTATTTAATGTCTATCTATCTATCTATCTATCTATCAGGGTGGTGCAAAAAAAAGGTAACCGAAATTGAGATGAAATTTACTTGACTTCGGTTACCTTTTTTTTTGCACCACCCTGTATATATAAGGGGCATTCAAAAAGAAACGAGCCGGAGGCCTAGGAACAGAAACCAGTACCTGTATGTCAGGAGTATTGGCCCTGGCGGTTGAGGCACTTGTCCCACTGCGACACAAGGCGGTGAATGACTGCCTTGTAAAATTCCTGGGGTTGCATTGTGAACCAGTTCCGCACGTACTGCTTGACGCCGTCGTCCGAGGCGAATCGTTTGCCCCTCAGAGCATTTTTAAGGGGACCAAAAATGGCGCAATCGCAGGGAGAGAGGTCTGGACTGTATGGAGGGTGATCAAGAACCTCCCACTTGAATTTCTGCAAGAATGCCGTGATTGTGTTGGCCGTATGGGGCTTTGGATTGACGTGGAGCAGAATGACCCCACGGATGAGCTTGCCTGGTCGTTTCATCTGTAATGCGGTGAAGTGCTTGTGCGGTGCGGTGAAGACCGTGTTGAACGATTGACGCATGCTTCTATTAGCTTTTAGTCACATGAATTGCACACGTGATCCTCTAGCAGCGGGCTGTGAACTTCCCCACTCACTCGTGTCGGAACCAATCTTGGTTACACATGCAATGATACTACCCTTCTGGAACCGGTTTGTCCATTCCACACTCCGGCTCGTTTCTTTTTGAACGCCCCTCATATATATAGATAGGGAGTGACGACTTAAGCGGAGTGAGCATTTTTGAAAAAAAAAAAAACAAAAAAAAAACCACTGAAATACAATATTTTCATGAATTGCTGTAGGATTCGGTGAGAAAAAGAAGATTTTCAGAAATCAATACATGCAAATGAATGAGTGGAAAATAAAAACAACACATTTTATACTTACCACATTTTATTTTCTTTTACTGGCATTAAAATAATCCAACAGTGTTGATTGATGAAGGTGCTGATTACTGGTAACAATTCGAAACACTTTGTAATGAAATGGAACTCCAACTTTTGTGCACATAGTTAATCGTATCTAAAACCGAAACTTCTAGCTTTTCGTTCCTATCCAAGGCTTTTATCATGTCCTTTACAAGCATTTTTTTGTGCTTTCGTTTAAAGTCAAAGAATTATCCCTTGATATAAAGGCTGAAGAAGTGCAGTTACATTTGGGGGAAGACAAACAATTTCGATCGCTTTTAAATTTTCGCGGCTTACTCGCTATGAAATAAAATCACATTCAGTAGCGGTCAAGAAAAACGTCTACTCTTGATAAGAGTCGCAGCGAGAAGTGTGTAATTTCCCAAGTGAATTTTCCACGTGAAAATTCCCCGTAAAGGCTAGGCTTTCTTAGAGTGAAGGGGCGGGGCTGAAAAGATAGCAGGCAAAATTGAGAATAAAGATGCTTTTCGCCATTTTTGATGGTGACGAATTATCCGGAGTAGAATTAAATTTGGTGACGAGTAAAAGAGGGTTATTTTACATTATTGTCTATGAGAGCTTGTCGGGACCAAAGGAAAACGACGACTTAAGCGGAGTGACGACTTAACGAGGTTTTTCTGTATATCTAATATATAGGGAACAAACTGCGGAGGCGGGTTCTCCATACCAAATGGTTGCTGAGTTATTTCAATCCAAAGAAACGATATAAGACTTTATGAACTGTATCTTTATTGAAAGAATATAGTTCGTACAATATCACAATATGATCACCGGAAACGTCATGTTCAAAATGTCCTCTGTTCATGTCCATTGTTTCCATTATAGTCTAGCTTCGTTTCTTTGGATTGGAATAACTCAGCAACCATGCACTTCCGGTCATACGTTTATGTAACCTTTTTTATTTCATTGGTTATGGGCAGGGCCGCGCCAAGGTATGTTGGCGCCAGGGTGCCAGGCAAAAGTTGCCGCCCCTAATAAGCTAAATTTATATTAGCCTAAATTTAAAATTATGAAAAATAAAAGACAAATATATATATAATTACATATTTTGCATATATTTCCATTGCATATATTTCCATAGGATATTTCTATCCTAAATTATTTGCCTCCCGGCGCCTCCCAAGATTTGCCGCCCGGGTTCCGTGCACCCCCGTTTGGCGCGGCCCTGGGAATGGGGAACATCCACCCTCGCAGTTTGTCCCCCTATTTTTGATTCACCCTGTATATATATATATATATATATATATACATATAAAAACGCAAATTTGGTTGTTTTTTTTTGGCCCTATCTCCTCTGAAGGCATACGACACAGAAATAGAAATAAGGTGGCAAATGTTAAGGATAGTATGGTGGGGTTGTTTATATTTTCATTTTATCTGCGTAGATCAACCAGACGTCCCGGGACGTCCCGGATCTCCAAGACATTCTCCGAGAATATCATATTTTCATCTAAAATCATCGATCAAACAAAGTCTACGAGACGCGCTCGCGGTCACGGATGGTGAGAAAATTATCTCAGAATCCAAGATCACGTGATCCCAGGTTTGCTAGGTTTTTTTTTTTTACTCTAAATATTCTAATTATTTCTTCCCTTTTTTTGTAAATGTTTAGAAATTTCTCAGTTTATTTTTTAAAATTTGATGAAAATTTAATTTCCATTCTCATTTTTGATGTATAATTGTTATTTGATATCCATAATTTGTTAAACTAGCGAGACCCTGTTCTGTAGCATATTAGTCGTATTGTAGTTTGACATAAATGTATCTGGGAAAATAATAATTGAAACTGTGTGTCGTGGAACTAGATTTAGAGGTTGCACGTGAGCGTTCATTTAGCCATAAATCTAAAACTATGTACTATATTTTGGCGAAAATAGGTTGATTAAATTTTAAATGAGTGTAACTCACACAGAATTGAATTATGGGTTCATTTAAAATAGGTTAATCAACCTATTTTCGCCAAAATACAGTTAAAAACATTCTACAGTAAAACCTCGGTAAGTCGTCATTCAAAGGACTAAACATTTTTGATGACTTAAGCGGAGTGACGACTTAGGCGCTGTGGGAATTTTAAAAAAAAACAAAACAAAAAAAAAAACAACCTGAAATACAGTATTTTTATGAATTGCTGTAGGATTCGGTGAGAAAAACAAGATTATCAGAAATCAATACATGCAAATGAATGAGTGAAAAATAAAGAGAAGGGCGGGGATGAAAAGACAAAATGATGGCATGCAAAATGGAGAAGAAAGATTTTTGGCTATTTTTGAGGGTGACGAGTTATCCGGAGTAGAATTGAATTTGATGACGGGTAAAGGAGGGTTATTATTTTACATTATTGGATATGAGACCTTGTCGGGACCAAAGGAAAACTACGACTTAAACGGAGTGACGACTTATCCGGGTGACGAGTTAACATCAGTATAAACATTAAAACAAAAGCCGTTTCGGTCGAATCTTTTGGCCTTCTTCAAAGTTGTCATTTTATAATTCAATGTGTTTTAATTGAATTTTGTGAGATTTATGGTTCTTTTAAATATAAATTCCACATGTTAACTTTATATTTAGGTTCATTAATTCTGAAATGATTGGAAATGAATGGAAAGAATATAAAATGAAAAGAATCTTTTTTTTTTTTTACATTCATGTATTCCTAACAAAAAAGATAGGTGGCAATTTTTGACTTCTAAAATCTCAACAAAAAAAAAAATAAATAAAATAAAATAAAAAAAATAAAAAAACTGGTTTTTTAAATTTTAACTGTAGCACCTGTTGATAGGAAGCTATACAAATGCTTCCTAACAGGACTTTGATAGAATCTACCTGAAATAAAATGAATGGATGAATGAATGAATAATAATAATAATAATAATAATAATAATAATAATAATAATAATAAAACATTATTATTATTGTTGTTATATTTAAGTTCCAAACCTTGGTTTCCTTAGCAAAGACAACATGGCGGGTCAAGGACCAAAGCACATATTGCCAAGTGTAAAGACGTGTGCAAGAATGATTAGAGATCTGCGGTTGTGTCCATAAATTTTTTAACTATGCATGTTGTGTTGAGTATCTCACCGTTTTGTGAAGTCCTAGTGTGCTGAGGCTGTGGTGCAATATCTGAGGTATCAGACCAGTGGCGGATAGGATGATGGGTAAAACACATTCTCGGTCCTGCCTCCACTGCTTCGTGTGCTAAGTCGGTGTATTTACTGATGTTGTCTGCGTGAGTTTTCTGCATGTTCTTGCTGATAGGCACTGCAATATCAAGGAGAAAGGCATGTTTGTTGACTTTATCAACAAGTGTGATGTCAGGTCTTTTGTGATGTATGATTTTGTCTGTGTGAATGGGGCGGTCACAGTACAGCTTATGTGAGGTGACTCAAATACGCTTGTAGTACTTGTAGTATGGGACGTGTTCTTAATAAGTGAGTGTTTGTGCCTTAGCTGCTGATGAACGATCGACGCTACCTGATTGTGTCGATAGTCTGATTGGGATAGAAAGCAGCCTGATATTATGTGCTCGATCGTCTCATGCGTACTGTGGCATTTCCTGCATCTGTCGTCATGTGTGTTTTCATCATGTAGAATGTGTTTCTTGTAGTTGGGTGTGGGGATGACTTGTATCGCGATCATGAACTCTTCGGTCTCTCCAACAGCTCACCACTCGTCAGCCATCTGTTCGACGCTTCCTTGTCGACATGAGGCTGGCTGTGTTCGTGGTGATGTCTGCGATGGAGTTCCTTACAAGCCCATGATTCACGCAGCTGCTGAGTGTGGGTGTAGGGGTGTTGAGTACTGGGGAAGGATTTTGTATGTCCAGAGGTGTGAGGTGTGTGTCAGCTTTGAGAATGGCCGAGTGGAGTGAGTGCTGTTTGGTGGAAGTGTTCCTTAAGTGTTTGTACTTGTTTTTCGTGTAGAGGGATGAGGTTGGTGAGTCATCAGCATCCTTCCTTGCGGGGAAGCGTCATACTTTCCATAGCGAAATTCGGATAGTGTATGTTGTGTTTCGTGAATGTAGAGCGTGTTATGCATTGTAGTGCTTATACTCCAAGGAATTCTGCCGAAGGCATAAGTTAGTGTGGGGACGGCAAAAGTGTTGATGGCTTTAATTTTAATTCTTGCTTTGAGTTGTGTTTTGAGGATGTTGTGAATGCGAGCACGGTATGAGTTTTTTTGATGTTTGCGTTGTCAATGACGCGCGCTTCCTGGAAAGCCCAGGTACTTGTAAGTATCTCCCTCTTCCATGGATTGGAAGGCCAAGCCATGGTCCCGTTCAAAACCCTTCAAATTCGAAATCTTCCCGCATGTTATACGTAGTTTGCGGCATTTGTTGATTCCAAATTCAATCACAAAGTCTTTGGTTAACTGTGTGGTGACTTGTAATAAATTAGTAAGTTTTGCGTTGTTTGTGGCGTAGAGTTTCGTATCATCCATATAAAGTAAGTTGTGATTTTGTATGGTGTCAGAGTGCCTGAGATAAGCTTGTAACCATGTTTTGTGTTGTTTAGCATATGGCAGAACTAAAAAAGAACTCAAGGAATCTCCCTGGAAATACTTCTACTTGTGGGAATGGGGACTGTAGTGATGGAGGTGTTGGAGGTGCGTAGGTGTAATGTTGTGTTCCAACTCTTCATTGCGGCATCCAAGAATGCCGTGATCTTGGGGTTGTATCTTGTAGAGATGAATAATATGAGGAGCTCCTTATTTGTAGGAGCCAGAAATGAGGGACTGAGAACCTACACATCGCGTACATCGCGTACATTTGCCTTGTAGTCTATGTACGTGATGTATAGATTCTTATCCTTCGCCCGCGCTATCGTAGAATTACCGAGTCAATAACGAGTTGCTCCTTACAAAATTCATGGAATTCCTGCGACAGCCCTTCCGCTGTTCGGAAAGAATGTTATGTGTTTCGATGTGTGTAAATTTTGTCTGCCAGACAGGAGGTGAGGAGTTGGAGAAACAAGAGACTGGACAGTAGTTTGCAGGGTGCGCCGTTTCAGTGTTCTTGCTCTGTAGGCATGTGGCACCCTTGTGAGGAAAAGAGGCATATGTTCTGGGTGTTGGATTACGTCAGTGAGTGCAACAGCTAGCTTCCCATTCAGGGACGTGAACCTCTTGATCCAGACGTTCTGGACACCGTCTGCACCAGGAGCCTTCCAGTTGTGTGCATGTTTTAGTGCTGTATGTATGTCTGCGAGAGTAATATCATGGAAGGACATGAAGGGTAAGTGTTCAGTAAGTTGTTGTTTCTTTGTTATCCATGGTGATTTGTCATTGTGAG
>JAFIDM010022375.1:16116-26149 GCA_023159025.1 Thereuonema tuberculata
GCAGCAGTCACTATAATTTTCAGTAAGTCCATTTACATTGGAATTTGAAAGTTAAAAAAATAATAAAAGTTGTGCTAAATTTTAAATTATTAAAACAAAATTTAAGATTTGAATAATAAAATTTTAATAAGTGGTTATTTACTTTTTCTTGAATTTTCTGATAATGCAGGACACAATCAAGTCAGGAAACGGGACACATTGTTTTGACAATAAATACGGGACATCTTTTGTAACACAGGACGGAATGGAAATAATTAGACATTTTTTTACTGTTTTCATAGAATTAAATAGTGATTTTATTATTTTAATAAAAATAGACATATAAAGTGAAATTAAAGAACATATTTGATTTTTTTTTACCGAAATTAAATAAAAGTTTTTAAAATTTATTTTTGCTGGAATTAAATATTGACAAGCAATTGATTTGATTCAACTTGTTTATTGAGTTGGCAAATGTATTAGTAAAATTCCAAGGTTTATTTATTCTTGATATTTTTTTACAGTATATTTTCTTAAAAAAATACCATCCATCAAAAACAGGCATTTGCTACGCAGGCGTCTGGAGAAAGGAGCTAAAATGGCTCCCAAAAAAGTTAATTGTGCCATTTTAGCTCAAGCAGCACTATCAATCATTGTTCATACTCTTTCTAAAAATGACGATTCTGTGTGCTTGTCCGTGTGACTTTTTAAGTGCTAGAGAGAGCTTCTTATCATGCAACTTTAAGTGCATTTGGAAAAGATAAAAAGGTGAAAGATCTGCTCAAGTTCATTACGAACACATTATTATAAGTAAATTTCTATTTAATCTCGTCCATTTAAGTAATCTGATCTTCAGCGATTTTAAATCCATTGATTTAATCCGTTTCTACTGCTTTAGGAAGGTCAATAACCTCGTTCTCAGTCCATTCATCTTCATTTATTTTGATCAGTTTTTCTTCTCACGGAAGGCATTAGTAATGCATAACATTGATCAGTGTAACAGTGTAATTACCCGAATTGAAAGCACTAAGATATAGAGTTCGCTTTCAAATAACACATTGATTTAATAAATTATTACTAGGGAACGTACGCCTTAACAGCTGAGAATTCTAAAAAAAAAAAATATTAACGATTTTTATTAAGAAACCTTTTTTTTCTGTTTTTAGAATATATGCTGATTTAAGCCTTATGAATAGTAGTTTAAATTTTGTATTGAATAATATCCATTTGTCTACACGCCATTTGTAGTAACGTAGTGATAAGAGAACAGAGTTAAAAAGAAAAAATTCACTTCACTTTTTTCCAGAAAACACAAAACCAAGAACCCAGCCAGTCAAATTTGCAGTAAGTGAAACGCTTGCGTTGTTACAAGTGACTCTACTGTTGATAGCATTTATTCAAGCTGTTGTAATCCAAGGATCAATTTCCATCACAACCTCTTCAGTTGGTGTACAAATGGGCTTACACAAAGACGTGTCGTCGCCCAGCATTCCAGTGATCCGGAACCGGAAGTGACCGAGGGTATTATATGCGTTCTAGGCATAGACGATTCAGTATACATAGATCCCAATTTAATCAGTTACCACTAATTTTGCTGAGCAGGTTAAATACCACGTATTCTGGATCGGAATTCTAATGAAATAAATTTCATACTCAATCTTCCAGGCCATGAGGAATCCACGACTCATGGGGCTCCGAATCCCAGCTTGACTGTGGAAGGTCTTTCATAAATACACATATAAACACGAACACACGAGAACCTATACAGCATCTCGCTACAGGATGGCTAAAAAGAACTAGCAACAAAATTTAAAAAAAAAAAAATCAATTGCGCATTTAAAATTGTCACAATAAAATTGAATACATTTCCTTCAGGCTTTCAAACATTTCACGAAAAATCAAGGAATTTATTTTACAGTATCAATGTTTTTCAATTACTATTTAGATAAATTGGTCATCCTTTAATTTTTAAATACGTTTCTACAAATTTATATTCAAAACAATAATAAATGTATGAGAAAACAAAAATAAGAACAAATTCAGCACCTGAATAAAATTGCCTTTCTGGTTCAATTATGGGAAGGAATTGAGAATGGCTGTTTCGTCCTTCAACGGACTCATCAGCCCAATCCCGCCTTCCCCGATAAAAGAACCAGAAAGGCAGGATTATAAGAGAGTCACCATCACCTGACAGTGACCTCCCAAAATAAGAAAGGTAACAAAATTAATTGTTGTGTTATTCTACACAACCAAGAACCTTTTCCTAAGACTCGTAGGTAAAAAGCCTTTCCGGATCTTTTATCGGGGAAGGCGGGATTGGGCTGATGAGTCCGTTGAAGGACGAAACGGTCGTTCCCAATTCCTTCCCGTAATTAAACCAGAAAGACAATTTTATTCAGGTGCTGAATTTGTTCTTATTTTTATTTTCTTAAGCATTTTCACAGCACAGTATGAATTTATATTAGAAATAATCAAGGAATTTATTGAAATATTCAGGTATTTATTTTTATAAAATTTTAAGAATTTTGTAATTAGAGCCCACTTTTAGACTACATTGAAAACTTTATTTGCCAATGTAAATTTTGAATAGAATTTTCATGAAACTTTGAAAAATGAGAGAATGCGATAACGAGGATGTTGAATAAATTTTTGAAGAATTGCTGAAAATGAAATGAAGGGAAAGTAAGGCTAATATTAATGGGGATTTAAAAAGAAGATTCTGGTAAATGGAATGGCAAAGTGTGAAGGAATAAAGAGTTGATTCTTTTTTTGAATTACATGTTTCTGAGTATAAAATGATTGAAATCCTGTATGACATTTCTAATAATTCCCATAGCATTCAATATTCTCGTTATCTCAGGGCTCCAAATATTTTCTTTTCAACGACCAAATATTTTCTTTTAAAGCTGGAATTCTCATTTGGTAACGTCAGCTCTGCGGAACGGACTTGCCCGATTGGCGGCGATTAGTAAATGGCGCGCATTATATCGGTAAGGCTGTTATCGCCGCTCTTTGATATGGATATTTTGGAGACTGGCAACACGGGTCAAAACATGTGTTCAGAGTAAACCTTTTTATTTGTAATAGAACAGTATAGTCCAATATAAACAGTTCACTATAAATGAAAACAAAAGAATAAATGCAACGTAGAATTAGAATTTACTCAGACTGCTTATTTTAGATAGTGATTTTAAAATGTCATTCGATGAAAAACGAGACAACTTAATTTCGGTTAAAGTTTCGTTGTTTTCTTTCTTTATTTTGATTTAGAAACCTCTTAAAGCCCATCTTATCTTTTCTTAACATTTACTAAATATCTACACTTCGATAGTTAAACGCTTTTTTAATCTTCACTTAGAAATTAAAAAAAGAAAATTTAAATTTAGCAAGAAAATGGATGCCGATTCCTTATTTAAGCAATGCAAGTGTTTTGTGATTTGGCTATCTGAAAATGATTCTTCCCGCCAATCTTATACGACAACGTGATTGCCATGCCGCTGATTCCACTACCGCTAATCTTTAAAGGCTACTGTCTTTTGCGGCCACAGACTTCGACGGACTTTGACGTCGCAAACTGCCGCTGAAGTCCGCTAAAATGCGTTGACGTCCGCTGAAGACAGTTCTTCCGTAGCTAATGCGCGCTGGACTTAAAAGAGTAGAAGGGGAAGCGCTTAAGAAGGTTCTTTTAATCGTCACAATCTCTACAGCCCAAACTACAAGTAGTACAGACATGAGTATTACCTTATTAGGAAGCTTATGATTTGTAGAGGTGAGGAAAAATACAAATTTCAGTCTGCGAAAAGTGAAAGTGGTCGAAAATGAAGCATGCATCAGTTTCTGCAGCCCAAACTAAAAGTCGGACAGACCTAGCTGACCCCTTATTGAAAACCTTACGACTTATGAAGATGGCGAATAAATACGATCTGTGGTCAGTTTCTACCTCACAAAGAAGTGACCAAAAATGAAAAATGCCAAAATGCAAATCGGAAAGATATGAATGATACCTTACTGAATTTTTACGATTTCCGGTCTGTGGTCACTTCTAGTCCACAAATGTAAAAACATTTTTTTTCTTTGTGTTTTCAGTTTTATTTGTTTCATTCCCATAAATTTTTTGCCAGTCGTTTCTCTTCCAACTTTATTTTTAACTTTTTTTGATAGTTTAAATGAATAATTTATGCTTTCATAAATTAACAACTGGTCTTTGTGGAATTCCTGTTTCCCTTCTTACTATGCAATTAGTTGTGTTTTGTTCTAAATTTAAAAATCCTTTAATACAGAGTGAGCCTAAAAAAAATGGTGGGATTTCAAAGACGTGTATTTTCTGTATTGCTTAGCGCATTCAGTCACGACATCTCTTAATTGGAAGTGCATCTGTCAAATTCCTGTCAGACTCGATGAAGCAGGTCCAGCCTATAGCGCATGGGTATTCTGTTCCTTGATGTACTGATACCCCCAATGCTCTGATCATTGTTTGTATGTCCACGTTGTATTTCATGTATTCCCTTAGGAAGAAGTCACATGGTGTTATCCTTTGTTTATGGAGGCAATTATACCTGATCCTCACATCACAGATACACAGTAAAAACTGGTTTATACGTATTTCAAAGGGAAAATTTTAAATTACACTTAACTGTGAATTATGCACAATTCAGATTTAACTTTATTTTTAATTAAAGTTAATAAGAATTTAATTAAAGTTAATAAGTTAATAAGTAATAAATATTTGTGTATGAGCTACATATTTTTCAACATAAGATATTCATAACTGTAAAACTGTCAATTTCAAAATAATTTTTATTCACTTGGTACTGTTGTTTCAATATAATATAACTTATATTCATTTTCATAGAGGTTTTCTGATTTCGTGTTTAAAGAAACTTTAAGGGATTGAATAAAATACTATATACCCATTACACATTTACAGTTCTAAGATAATTGAAAAGCAAAGACTACCAAATTTCCACTAATATTCCATTACATTATTACTCACTTTTCCATATCTGCAAATTTCCCCTTTTGTTGATGGCTGCGCTTTACAGATTTTGAAACTAACTTTCAACATTCTTCTAAAATTGACTCCTTCTTACTAATGACTGCACATAATGTAGTGAAACTTATAAGCTATTCGCTATTTCTGCTTTTGATTTTTGTGGGTTATCTTTCACTTCCCGAATAAATCTCACTTTTTCCTCTAAAGAGTAACTTTTATTCCTTCTATTACCCACGGCTGCAAGAGAGAGAGAGACTGAAGTAAATAAAGGGAACATATGTTTCATCAATGCGAAAATTCATTCAGTTTTTGTCTCTGACCGACCTTTCATTAAAAGCAGCCCAGAAAACTCTTGATTATATGTTGTCTGAGACGGAACGCCGAGTTATAGATCGGAGAGCACCTGAGGAAAATACGTACAATTTAATCTCGTTTTCAAAAATTTACTACATACAAAGGAGAATTATGTGTTGCTCAGTTACGTTTATCTCAGAAATAACTTGTATGTAATTAAATACAGTTTTCGCGAGGACTACAAATATTATGCTCAAACCAGAACTACGTACAACTGGGTTAGGTATAAACCAGTTTTTACTGTATATTGTTCTGGAAGGGAGGGAGGGGGGGGGCGGCAATTAATTACGTGGGGTCCAAAGGGGGGGGGGGGGGTCAACGAAAACCTCGCGTCAACTTTTTCATTCAGAGAATATACGTATTATAACGGATTACAACATTTTGTAATATTGACTTTTTAAACTTTTTGAAATCTCATGGGGGGGGGTCACAACACATCTCACCAAATCTCACCAAGGGGGGGGGTCCAAATTTATTAAAAAACACCTCAGGTAATTAATGGACGGCCCCAAGGGATATGAGAGACAATGACTAGATAGGAAAAAAGTCTCCCTATAATTTTTTGTACTGCAAAATAATACAAGCATGGAAATACAAGCAGAATGTTGAGAGAAATCCGAGAAAGAGGCTGTGTGTTTTTTCAAAAGTGTATAGAACATATTTTTAGTTTTAAAACTTAAATATCGTTGATTGAGAAAATCAGGACGGGTCAGGAACAAAGAACAGAAAAAAAAAACTTTCTCTATTTACATCAAGATTTTAAGATTGTCAGTTTGTCAAAGATCATTAAAAACTCATGAAATGGAAATATTTTTATCGATAACTTTAAGACAAGTTGGATGGATGGAAGGAAATAAAGTAAAAAAGAAAGAAAAAAAAGAAATCCTGGACAATAGACGTTACTTATTCATTCAATGAAATTTTTTTTATTTTTTTCTCTAAATAGTTTTGAAATCCAAATACAATGAAGGGGAGTCCGGAGTTCAGTGATTTAGGCGCAGGACTGCGAAGTAAAGGAGTCGGGGTTCAATGCCCGGCGGGGGTGGTCGGAGTTGTTTCCACGGTTAGTTATCTTCCAGACGGACCCTAAGATTTACCCAGCCCTCTGTCTAATGGGTTCCGGGTTTCTTATTCGGGGATTAAAGGTGGGTGTTTACGTCGGCCCGACCTAAACCTCCCGCGCACCCAAAGACCAGCATGGCATGTTGCGGCCATGGCTAAATCTCTGGATTTAACCTTTATAAATACAACTACTCTTTATAATAAGTTTTTTTTCTCCTAATTACTTTACCATATTTGGCTGAATTTTTTTAAAGTTCAGATTTCAATATTATAGAATGAAAACTGCTGTTCATCACTTTTTGAAGTTCCTGTATTTTCTTTGCCTTTTTGTACTACAATTTTATGTAAAAAAATATTTTTTTCTAATATTTATTCATTTTCATTTTATTCGTTCATTTTTTATATTTATTCTTTTTGTTTATTTTTTTTTGTGTGTTTTGTAGGTCGCACGTGGCTCTGTTTACGTGATCATGTGTGGTTCCTTTGATCACCGCCAGGTGGCCATCCATTGGAAGATGTTGCAAGTTACCGTCCTCATTCTTAATTGATCCGAAGATCCGCAGGGTAGCAAAGCCGTGCACCAGACTACTTCTTCATTGGTGCTCAGATGCTTTAAACAGACTGTTTCTTGGAGGTTCTATAGTATTGAGAAAGGACTGCATTGAGGCAGTTCGAAACTGGTCCGCGCCTTTTTTAATATGTAGAAGTTTTTTAACTTTGTTTGTAATTCGTTTTTAAATTGTCCTTCCAATTCTAACACACGTAAAAAGAACTCGGTTAACATTTTTATCTTTAGAGGGAAAAAAATACATTTTTATAAAACGTGCATTTTATGTAGAACTCTTCATATGTAAAACTTAATATATTACTGGAAAAAGTAATAGATTTAAATTGAATTTTTTTTCTTTGTATTGATCACGAATATAATTTATATGCCATTCAAATTCTTCTTCCTACTCCCATATACAGGGTGTACCTGAAATGTGCTACCAAACTTAAAGGTTGTATTCAATCATGCAAAACAACGAATAAATGTTATATAAACATGGGTCTGGAAATGCTTTATTTCCAAGATATGAACGATGCAACAATAGAGAGGTGTTGGCCGTACAGTCGCTCAGTTTCACAGAAAGTACTCGAAATGTCCTCCACCGGCCGCAATGCACGAAACACAATGTCGTTTCATCGACTGCGGATCACGGTCGAAGATTCTAGGTGCACGTCGAATTGTGTTGCACCCATCCACTATGCGATCATGCAGTTCGTGGGCGTCAGGAACCGGTGTAGTGTACACTAATGCTTTAAGATAACCCCATGTATATAGAGTTATTCAAAATGATTATCAAAATGGTTTTAAAAAAATCACCACACATAGTACAAATGAGATAAGAAGATGACACCTTGTTTATTCTGTAACTTGTTAAGACATACACTGTAAATGCTCAACATGAGCGCCGTATGTCACTCTCCAGATGGACACGATAATCCAGTTCCGATCACACACGCCCCAGCGTATCACCGGTGTTGTTTCAATGCCGTCTCGATACGCGCCTTCAGTTCCAGGATGGTCGCAGTTAGAGGAGGGGATGGGGGGGCAGGACAATTTTTTTTCGTAGCCTCAGACGAAAAAAAAATCACAAGGTTTTAAGTCCGGTGAACGGGATGGTCACGGTAGGAAATTCTCGTCATCGTCGGTCCCGCGCCTAATCGAGAGCTGTGGTATGTTCTGGTTTAAAACTGCCCTAACGTCCCGATAGCAGTGGGCTGGGCCGCCATTCCATCCCCATACCCCTATTATGTTATTATTAAATTGAACATGGAGAATGTGCATGACATCACAACTGATATGTTCTAATGCTTCATTTAATTGCTTGTCGGAAGCAACCGTTAGCAATAGAGCATTCACAACCAACCAGGCGTTTTCAAACAGAACGTCACGTGCCACTGTCGCTTGCGACCAAATTGGCGCGAAAAATTGTTTTATCAGATAGAGTTTAGTTGATAGAAATTAGATTTGAAAAGACCAAAGAACTTGTCGGTTCCAGACTATTTCCTGCAAAGTCGATATAAATGAACTAAGGATATAAATAAGAAACTACTTACAGAACTCAAGTCTGTTTAGTTAACAGTTTACTAATTTCTTTTTTCTAAATAAAGGGCACAAACGAAATGTTTTCTTCTTCTTCTTCTTCTTAGCCCACCCTTGGCTGTTGAGCCATTTGGTGACGCGCTCACCAGTAGAGATGGGCCTCTTTAAAAAGATTATCGCAATAATTTTGGTTATGAACCAGAGCAGGGCATGTTTGCAGATGTTCAGCATTCATAATTTCATAGCCACACAACAGACACTCTGGTGACGATAGGACACGAATCCGATGGAGATGTGCAGCAAGATAATCATGTCCCGTTCTCATCCGGAAGGTCGCCACACTTACGGAAATGTCATTTTCAAATTGTAATACCTACTGAATACAAATAGCATTTTTTTTTAATTTCCAGAAATTCATTGAATCCTCTTTATTAACTTATGGTCTAAGGTCATCTTTAATCATCTGAAACAAATTAAAGGTTCACTGAGCTATTTTTGTACCGGGAACCCAAGACGGAACCGTTTCGAGATTCCTATCTCTCATAGGTTGGGTTCACTCGGTACTCAACAGCTCAGTGGAACCAAAAGAAACATAAACAAAGGACAAGTAGACAAAACAATCTAAAAAAACATCAAAATATAAATTAAGGATAAAAAGGGCAATAATAAAAAAATATCTACATCGTTTCTTATATATTTAACTGGAATTATATAGATCTTTTATTAGCCTTTGAAAAATATTTGCATTACTTACCACTATTTGCTTAACTTTACGTGTGTTGTCCTGTAGATGTCTTAAACAATGAATATTGTTTTAGCCAAGCCACCAATTTGTTCGTGTTTTGATATTATTAAATTAGCTGCTTAGACAGTAGAAGTAAATAATGTGATTTTTTTTTCAACTTGAAATATGCTTGAAATTTTAGAATAAATTACAACCTACAAAATACGTTAAGGCTAAGTTTATTTATAAGTTATTTATGTGCGTTAAGTTTATTATGTTACACTGAAAGCAACAGGTGGTGCCAGTATTCTAACTAAATACCAAGAAAAAACAATTAAAAGATTAAGAGCCAGTGTTTTACTAGATGACATCTTAGATCGCTCTTTGAAGCGATCGTCAGCTGAGAATGGTCACCAGTAAAACGATAATGTCTCAATACGGAGTTGAATCGTAGTCGAAAGGAATATGGTATTTCCAAAAATTAAACTAAAAACAAAAAATACACATTAAAAATAAAATATAGAAAATTCATGTGCTGGCTTTCCGCCGGCCTCAAGGAATTTTTTTAGGGCAAAAGAGTAAACAAGATAATTCATGCTTTTAGAGTGTCAAAAGCAAAGCGGCCCCATAATACGCACAATTTTAAAAAAAAGAGTAGACTGAACCTAACCAGTTTTTACAATGAACCTAATGGACGCTTACAGCAAACCGGAAGTTGGGGTCAAAAGTGGTCGCTTCCGATAAAGAGGAAAACGGCGATAGACGTCCCCCCAATATCGACCCTACTGAACACATTTGACGTTTTTGCAAGACAAACGGTTGCTGAGATATG
>JAFIDM010022376.1:1951-26147 GCA_023159025.1 Thereuonema tuberculata
AATGAATGGTCGAAGGAAACAAATCTCTGGTTCTCTTCTCCTTCGTAATATTCAAAGCTCTGATGCTGGAATGTATACATGCACTGCACAAAACTCAGCTGGAACAGAAAAATCAAAGACACATCTATCTGTAGCAGGTAAGAACTTGAACTGATTTGTTTAACATTGATTGGATATTTTTAAGCATCCTCACCTGACAGAAATTGAATTTGAAAACTTTCTTAATAATCTATTATTATTATTATTCTAAACGCTTTTAATGTATTATCAGTCACTGTCTTTCTTTTCATCTTAAAATAAGGTAAGAATTTGTACTTTGAAGATATAAAACTCAAGAGAAAGAAATTGCTCATATAATGTAATTTCTTACAGACGGAACATAACATTTTATAAATTATTTTAAGAAAATTATTTGTCTTTAAAACAGTGTTTCTTTTAAAACTTCAAATTAATTGGAATATTTTTCATTTTATGTCCAAAACTTGTAGTCGAATGGAAATAATTAAGTAATTTTTTTAATTAATTTTTTTAGACAGATTAAATTTCTTTTATATTCTTTCATTTCAGTTCCTATCTCCGTGTTGTTAAATCCTTCCAAATTAACTGTGGATGTGGGAAATCCAGTAACACTCAAATGCAAAGTCTCTGGTCAACCAATCAACACTATCATCTGGTACAAGATGGAAGACAGATTACAAGTGAAGATATTCAGTTTCTAAATAACGAAACCTTATACATTCAGTCAATGAAAGTGAATCACAAAGGAATTTACCAATGTACTGCTAATAATGACTTTGACTCTGCTTCTAGTTCAGCATTGCTGCAGCTTGGAGGTAAGTTGTACTTTCCAATAAATTATTATGGGAATTTTCTTTTTTTTTCTGTTTTCATTGAGGAAGTTGAAGGCATATTTTAATGAAAATATAGCCTGACTTTTTTTATATTGTTAAAACATTCAGTCTGAAAGATTTTTTTTTTTTTAATTTAATAATTGTATTTGTTTTCCTTTACATTGAAGTTACTTTATGTACAGTTTCTGTAGAATTTTTTCATCCTAAATTCTAATTTGTCACAAATGGAGTAGAAAAATATCGATTAACTTATTGTTTACAAATTTTTAATTTCTATTTCAGATATGTCCCCACAAATTACTAAACATTTTGAAGAACAAATACTAAACTCTGGACAGAATGTTGAAATTAATTGTGAAGCTTCTGGAAGCCCTACACCAGTGATCACATGGTCTATGGATGATATGGACATTCCTAATAATAAAAGAGTAACAATAGAACAATCCACACAAGAAAATGGGAGTTTATTCAGCAAATTAAGTATAAAAAATATCAGAAACGAAGATGGTGGTTTATATTCGTGCACTGCTACTAATAAAGCTGGTAAAATTAAATATTCAGCCAGGATTAATATATACGGTAAGAATAAATATTAACCTCTACAAAATACCTAGTTTCTTTTTACTTAAAAGTTAAGATAACATTGCAAAAGGAAGACAAATGGAACCTCCAGAAATCTAAACTAAAAACAATAATAGGGGAAGGTGTTGTACCTTGGACCGTTTTTGACATTTTAATTTTTTAGTGGTTGTAATTATTAAAGAAACGGATAAAATATTTCTATATAAACTTTATTATTTTATACACTACATGTATTATATAGTTTATATAGCAATTCTTTCTGTGCCTTTTTTACTTTTTAAAAAGTTTATACTAGGATTTACATACACCATTTGTATAGTATCTCCGTACTACATAGTTGTACTTGGAACACGTTTTAGGTTTTCAATCCAAACTCAAATTAAAAAGAAATATAATATATTATTATTATAATATTTATTGAATATAATAGTAGTTATACTTCGGTAAGTAGGGAAAAACGTACCTTTAAAGATGGTTTTCAATGTCAGTAAACATTACTCAAATTGAATAAAGGTTAATATTTTTGTATAAAACTATGCTTAGACAATTTTGAGAAATGTAAAATTCTTAATGGAGACTTGTAGGCAAATATTCGAACATCTCTTAAAGTTAAGCCGTACTGAAGTTAAGCAGCTTTTTGAATGAAATCAACTAAAATTATCTTTTTTTTATCAGTAAAAGCTTTTTTACATCATTGTCTTTGGTGTAAGAAAACGTTTGCAAACCTGACTCCTTGAAGAAGTTGAAACGTCTTAACAAGGTCATGTTAAAGAAGTTCATTTGCTTTGCAGGACCATACACAGTGATGTTTTATCGAAAATTACGTTTACTGCTTTCTCAATGTCTTTCAATAGGCTTTCTTTTTAATCCTGTTTTGCTTCGATCTTCGTGTTTTTATCCTGAAAACAAACAAACAACGTTAGTAGAATAATAGCAGTCTAGGTTAAATAATCATTACACATTAGTAGGTTATAGCCTACATCAATGTAAACAAATCGTAAAAATTATTCACACATTTAAAACTCTGAATCCAGTTAAAAATCAAATTAAAAATGATAACTTTTAAAATACTGACAAAGGACATGGACGGTTTCGATCTGCATACCGCTAAATCATCTTCAGCTTAGTGCAAACGAAGCTGAAGATGACTACTGGCGTCATCTTTCTTACTACTGGCGTACAAACGATTATATAGACGTGAAATAAATATTATTAAAAATTATGGGATCCCTCCTGGACCAATAAAGAAGGGCCGTTGTTTCATTGATTCATATCGTGTGGGTTAGCGTCCTCTGAAGTTGATCGTGATCACTAAAATTATAAACATAAAGATGTGCTATTTTGTATTTCTTATATAAATTTTTAATTCTATTTTTTTCTAGTTTTTGGGTTCAAATCAAATAATGAGTTAAAATAATATGTCATTATTTGATTTGAAAGCCAATTATTATTTGATGATGAGAAATGAATCCAACAGCTTTCAGTGCTTTTTTTCTTGAAATCAATGCCATATATTCTTAGAAGTTTTGTCTCGTTAAACAATGGATAATGATTCTAATCAAAGGCGTGGAATGATATAACAGATGCATCAGTGTTGAAGCTCTTGCAAGCCTAGTTATCTACAATAGACATACCTTTAGTTTTAAGATATAAATATTTATTTAATTATTTGAAAGAATGAAAATTTATACATTTGTACTATTTAAGGCTGTAGTGTTGTACTTCGAACCAGTCCGAGGTACAACACTTTCACTAGATTCAAGGTACAAAACTTGGTCATGTTTCAAACAATGGCTACTAACCATTTGAAGCTTAATCTAAATGAAGTTTTAAAAATATGTTTCTGCAGCTAACACAATGTTTTGAAGACTATCTACCATTTTCACATAAAATCAGATAGTTACAATTATAAAAGGAAAAGTATTAACTCAAAATACTTACTTTTATTAGGTGAAAAGCGACTTCAATTTTTCTAGTAACACATTGCTTCCTCATCAACGAGAACAACTTGCCACAGGCCTATGGTATCAAATCCATGCACCACTTGTATTAATTTTTACCCAATCCATTGGATAGCGCTACAATCAGTGTAGCTCTAAGGTACACATGTGACCGAGGTACAACTCCTTTCTCCACACATTTTTAAAAGAAAAAAGAAAATTCAGGTGCTGCCCTCCGCCAGCCTCAATGAATGTGTTATGCGTTTTTAAATAAATAAAAAGCGCCTAAAAATGCATAAACACATTAAAATTTGAGATCAATATTCATTAGTATCATCTCAAGACAGCCTGTTTCACACTAACTTGGCGATCATCAGTTGAGAACAGTTAAACTATATAAGCAGGTCTCATAACGGAGGTGAATTGAAGTGGCAATTGGAAGACAAATGGAACCTCCACAAATCTAAACTAAAAACAATAATACACATTAAAAATAAAGAAAAAGAAAATTCAAGTGCTTAAGATAAAGTTGTTGAACGGGTTTTTCTTGAGAAGCTGCTTTTTATTCCAGTTCATACATACATTGAAGCCGTTCTGTGGGGTTAAACGATCCTTCTTTTGGTTAGGCAGTCATCTTTCGAGGAATTTGGCTTCAATTTCCAGAGGTCAGTTTTGGTGGCTTGAATGTTTCACTTTCTTTATTTCGTAATGTTTTTGTTATTTTATAATTAAATTTTGGACCGACTCATTGTAACCCCTCAACGTTAAGTCTTTCTACAATTACTATTGTTTTTTTTAATGAAGTTTAGAAAATCAAGACTAAAAAAATATATTAAGGACATGCTTCTAATAATTAGGTCCAACTAAAAGAAATTGAATAGTAAATGAAAATATTAAAATTTTGAATTTGGTAAGACTTTTTATTTTTTCGTGCTTATGTCTAAATCATAGTCTATTCATTGCTAATCAATTCTTTAGAAATTGAGAGTATTTTTCTTGAATATTTCCTTTAGGTAAATTATCCATCCGTAGACGTCCGAAGGTATTTGCTACCAATTCTCAAGAAGCAACTTTGAATTGTCCTTTTTATGGATATCCTGTTGGTGAAATTGACTGGGAGAAAGGTACGTTTGGTTCTATTAGTTATTAAATTTAGTAATTAGAATTATTACTACAATACATTAATTTGTAGAAAAATGAATATCATTGTACGGAGATCTAAGCTTCAAGAGACATAAATTATTGTTATTGTATTGCCAAAAGCTTTAGTCCATACTAAATAACTACACACAATATTTCGCAGAGCGAACTTCGTCTGCTTCGTCAGGCGTCTTTACTGATTTGAATACTAAGAGAAAAAGGCTCAAAATGATTACATAAAACATTACCAATAACAATAAAGGTACTGCTGAATATCATTATCAACAACAACAATACTGACTAATAAATATACATAATACATAATACATGAATACTACATTACTACATGAAGTACGTACATTAAAATATTACTTGAAATTTATTTTTGTTTACTACAAAAATCATTATTGGAATTTGGTTTCCTTTCGACAATATTTCTTGAAGTTTTCCACTATAATTTACTAATCTCCGTCCCTTTTTGCATATTAATGCTTTCAACATTATTTATGATAATAATAATAATAAATCTAGGAACTGTGTCTGTTTCTTAATATAAAATTTGAACTTCAGGGTCTGGGTTATGTTTATGGATTAAGCAGTGTTCTGCCATGAATAAATTTCCAACATTACAAATACTAAGTAGTGCTGCCTTTTGCAGCTAAATGTAAGTTTTATATTTGGAGTAATTTTGAAGCTGGTATATAGAGACTTATATATAATACCTGTTACTGATAGGACAATTGGAACTTTATTAATCTTCCTTTTACATCACTGCTTTTTGAGTTCCAATTGTAGATCTTTGCATTTCAATATTTTGTATTTGTGCTTGTCGGAAAGTTTCTTTAGGTTATTTCTGTTAGGAATTGCGATGTACAGGGTGAACAAAAAATCGCTATTGTAGTTATGATTCGACGAATGATATAGTTGAATAGAGTACAGTTAGATTTTTTTTTTTGTTTATCTCAGAATTGTGAAATATAACCTAGATAAGTCACATGGCAACTGTAAACCCGATATGCACAGTTCTGGCAAACGCGACAGCAGTGGGTCATTGGTTGTTGCATGGTGTAACAAACGATTGCCGCTGTTGCTCGCAATGTGGTGTTGTTGATAACATGGCGATCACAGGTGAGGAAAAGGCTTACTGTGTTTTAGAATATCACGCAACCAGGTCGGTGATGGTGGTGCAGGAGGTTTTCGCACCAAATTTCAGAATGATCCACCTGCCAAGAACTCCATTCGTAAATGGTATGATCAATTTAAGCGAAGAGGGTGCAAGTCGAATGGCCGACCGACAGTTCCTGAGATGAATGTGCACCGCATCCGGGACACTTACCGTCGTAGCCCAAAAAATCAACGCAGAAGTGCAGAACTGGGTATCCCGCAGACGACTGTGTGGCACGTGCTGTGGAAACGTCTACATATGCGTCCATATTGCCTGCAGAAGCTGCAACATTTGACACCGAACGACCACCGTCATCGCGAGGCATTCTGTCAGACGATGTTACAGCGATGTGAAGTTGAGAACTTTATGACCACCGTAATCTTCAGTGACGAAGCCACCTTTCATGTCAGTGGAAGAGTGAATCGGCACAATGTCCGAATTTGGGGAACGGAGAACTCCCCAGCTTACATGGAGGACGTGCGAGATTTCCCGAAAGTGAATGTTTTCTGTTCGATTTTGGCGAACACAGTGTACGACCCATTTTTCTTCTCAGAGAACACTGCGACAGGCTCCAACTATCTTGATATGTTAACGGAATGGTTGTTACCACAGTTGGAAAATGACACGGATGACTTCATTCTGCAGCAAGACGGGGCACCACCGTCTTTCCACTCAGTCGTACACGGCCACCTGAACCCAACGTTTGTCACAACTGTGGATTGGCCGTGAAGATGCAAATGATCAACAGTTGTTGACGTGGCCTCTCCGTTCTCCAGATCTCACTCCCTGCGACTATTTCTTACGGGGTATGTTAAAGACAAGGTGTTTGTACCGCCCTTACCACGGGATCTCAACGAAATGAAAATGCACATTTCCACTGCAATTACAACAATAGACGGAGCAATGCTACGTCGCATTTGGGAAGACTTTCAGTACCGTTTGGACGTTTATCGTGTTCACAATGGTGGCCATATCGAACATTTAATAAACTATGCAAACAAAAAAAAACTTGAACATGAGCTCTATCCAACTGTACCATTCGTCGCATCATAACTGCAATAGCTGTGTTACAGGAAATTTTTGAAATCGTTCAAATCATTTTTGCTCAGCCTGTATATTAATAGGGATGCTCTATCAGTTTCATTCTGCTCTATTATAGTGAATTATATTATTAAGTGCTTCGTGAATGCAATTTATTATCTGATTATGTCGATGCAGATACTGCATTTCGATCAGAAGGGAACAAATCAGCATCCTCATGTTGTATGTGAATGGTTTCACAAGATGATTATGATTAGATTTACAAGATGGTTATAATTAAAGTTGATCTATTTAGAACATCCTGCAGCTGCAACCAATAGCCGGAGAGACATCAAAAGTTGTACCCTTACTAGTCAAAGGATGCGCTCAACGATTCTCCAAAAAAAAAAAAAGTTATAAAATCATCCGCTAAAGGGCGCTTTTACAGCTATATGAATGGAAAACGAATGTTAAAAACACATTTATTTCACGCAACAGTATCAGACATTTGAACGAGTTATGTGATATTCCTCAATATGCTCCCCTGACAAATGTATATCATTTACAGACGATGAATGCATGCTCAACCGCTAACCATAGGTGATCACTCGTGATAGTTCGCACATGTAGCGTGATACTGCCTTTTAGTTCTGCTAATGTTGCAATTCCTCCGATACACCACATTCTTTAGGTATCCCCACAACCAAAATTCGCATTGAGTTAGATCAGGAGAACATGGTGGCCAAGCAGTAGGAAACATGCGACTAATTACTCGATCATTGGTAAGGTGTTGACGCAACAAAATTTGCACTAACCTTCTATATGAGGAGGAAGCACCATCTTGCTTAAAAGAGATTGAATCCAGACACTGTCTCCTGCAGCTGGGGTATCACAAAATTCTGGAGCACGATATCTAGCCGCAGTCAAGGAACATGTCTGAGGTCATTAGCAGTAATTTCTTCAAAAATTAAGGACCCAGGATAAAGTTGGATGTGAACCCACACCAGACTGTAAGCTTGGGCGAATGCAGAGGCATTTCCTGGAAAACGTGTGGGTTTTCCTTGGCTCAAACACAGCAATTTTGGGTGTTCTCAGTGGCATTCAAATAAAAGTGTGCTTCGTCGCTCTATAGGATGTCCCTTGGCAACGACGTATCAACTTCCACCCTCGCCAGAAAAGTGAATGCAAAAGTGAGACTGATCTTGTTTGGAAAAAAAATGAATTAAGTTTCTCATGATCTTTCTAACTGTGCTCCAGGGTAGATCTAATTGTCGTAATACGGCTCGGGCACTAACTAACCTGCAGCATTCTCCAACGACTGCTGATCGGTCGATGTGGCAACGTCTTCAACCATGTGATCACCGATGCATTTTCGTCCTCTGCCACGTTGCACACTTAAAGATCCGGTTTCTTCAAATTGTTTCATCATTTTTCTCACCTTATGATGACATCAGTCCACGGCTTATTTTTTTAGTCCCACGAAATTTGCGAATTGCAGCTACAGCATTTCTTTGACTTTCGTAATAAAACTTGACCATCAACGCACGTTCTTGTAAAGATATCGTCATCGTTGCTGTTGCTAACAACACTTTCTCAGTTCACACCGATTATTTATAGCCCGATGTCGGCAGCGTTCATGATGTCTATTCAAATCAGATTTGAAACTCAAAGAACTGCATGTTGTAAATTGCATCGACAAGAGGATGCAATAGTTAATCAAACTCAGCATATTGGGCGAATGAGCGAAACGTTTTAGCTTTTATATGCTCAATGTATATAAACAGACAAAGGGATTATTTATAAGGATAAGGGCAGCTGCCGCCTTGGCAGAATAGACAATGATTTATTTAGAGGATTCGGCCCTTGCCCTCCTCGAACTGGGGCAGATTCACATTTCCCTTTATCACAGATATGTAGATGACATTTTTTGCTACGCAGATAAAACTAGTGTATATATTTAGGCATAAAAGATATATTTGCGCAGATCCATCCATGCATCGATTTCGAAATTGAGCCTGAGTAATATGAAGGCTTAACATTCCTTGATGTTTACATCAAAAGAACTCCAGATGGGTTCATTACAACTGTTTATAGAAAGCCCACTGCCTCCGGGATTACAATGAATTTCAACTCATACGTTCCTTTATCGTTCAAGATTAATTTGATTTTCACGTTCGTTAATGGAGCTTTTAAAAACTGTAGCACGCCTCCGGGTTTTCAAGAAAGAGCTTATTACCATCCGTCATTTGCTTCCCTACTTGGTTTATCAACAGGCACTTTAAAAGAACTATAAAAAGGTTTTACTGCAATGACACTATCACAACTATTTCTCTCTCAAAAAGAAAAATTTTCATTTCAGTTGATTTTCATGATAAGTAAAATTTGCAGACCTCTTGGTTTGGTTCTCACAGCTCCGGTTAGCCTATAGATACGATACAGCAGACCTTACGACCATGTAAAAACCACACCAAGGTTTCCAATCTTAAGGCCAAAAGGGTAGTGTACGTATTACAGTGCATTGACAATACCTGAGTATATATTGGCGAGACCCGCCAATGCCTACTTGACCGGGTCTCTGAGCACAGTAGGGCTGTCCGAAATAGGAATCCGGAATATCTAACTTTCCAGCACACCAGGACGTTTCAGCACACGATTAACATAGATCATCCAATCATTCTGGGAAGATGTGAAAAGACTTACAAAAGAAAATGTATGGAATCGTTTTTTATTTCCAAAATTTCAGAAGCTTACAACAATCAATTGCTGAATATGGATTTAAGAGGAAACGGAGCAACAAAGAAGAAAAATTTATTCCCGTTAAGAAATAATTGATTCATACTTTTTATTCCTTTTATTTTTATTTTATTTTTGTTTTTTATTCACAGATCATTTTTACCAGATCACAGAACAATCCCTTTCTGAAAAATGAAAAAGAATCCAAAGAATTGACACCAACATTAACATGTGGTGATGTTTATCAACACTACAGTTGAGAATTCTCCCCAACAGGTTCTCGTGTTCCAGTCGTTCGTGCGAATGAGACATTAACTTAATTATTACAGGGATGCCGCAGGGACTACACTTCAATTTTTAATGGTTCATCATTTTATATATCTTTACTTGAGAATAGTTACGATTAAAATATAACTGAAACCCGTGGTCGTTTATTTTAAATTAATTTAGATTAAACCATTGTGAGTATTCACATGTACAGGCTTCATTATAGAAATAATAGACTTTGCTTAAATCCAAATCATTAGTATTGCCAGATGCCCTGCGATGAAGCTATATTTTCTACAATTATCAAAAACAAATACTTTACTGCTTTTACTTAATATGGTAAAAATATTTGAAAAACCAGAATAGAATTATTCCAAATTAGAATGATGTATTATAGCGTAAAATTTAATTGTTAACTATAATTTTTCTTTTAAAATTTTGATAAATCATGTCTTTTTAATTTTAAAATTACAATAAACTTTAATTTTAATTATTATAGATGGCATACCTTTACCCAGCAGCATATATCAGAGAGTATTTGAGAACGGAACTCTACTAATTCAGGAAATCCATCGAACCACAGACAGTGGTGTTTATAAATGCATCATCGAAGATCAAGATGGAGATACAGTGGAAGGGGAAGTGGAATTAGCAATTCTGAGTAAGCACAGTTAGAATACATCGACGGATACAAATCTTTATCTTATGGATCATTCTATTTGTTAGTCAGTTCTAATTAAATCACATTTAATTGTTTGAATCCTTTGCTAAATATTGTAATCTAATGCACAGATAAATTACTATTATATCGTCAGCATAATTTTATTTGGTTGTTCAAATCTACCCTTATCCTAGATTTCCTGTGCACATTTTAAAATCTTAGATTTCGTCCATTTCCGTGCAATGGTGCGTTATAACCCCTACCAACAGCGTCCCCCTCCCACCAATATCTGAGGGATACATTGGTACCTAAAATAAACTGATGTTAATTGCTTTGGGATCATAAAGTTTAAGAATTTCTCTCGGTTTTCTACACTTTTGAGTCATTAATCAAACTAGATGTATTTTTCTGCAGCTTCTTCAATAGGCTGCTTTGATAAATGTATCGCAAAGTTCTTTTCTGCAGCCTTTCCTGCAAGAAAGAAATATCTTAATTTTATAGTATTAAAATGCCTTCTAAATTTGTTATAAAATTGATCTGAAGATATCTAATGCAAACCTTCAATGGAAATCGTTCTCAGGATATATTTCAATGAACAAAATTATCGAGGTGTCTGTCCCGAGCAGTGTTGCCAATATGAGATGTTTCCCTCCAAAAGTGGGGGTGCAAGGGGTGCACGGCACCCGGGCGGCATGTCTTGGGGTGCGACAAGCGGCAAATAAATTAGCTTATTACGGGGACAACTTTTGCCTGGCACCCCGGCGCCAACATATCTTGGCGCGGCCCTGGTGATACGATTACTTACGAAAAGAGGCAATCGATATTGGTTATAACGAATTTCTTTGAAGATTGCTTTTCTATTTGGTTGATCACACGGAAATCCCTAAAACCTACATTTCGAGATTATAAGGCTCATTTCAGAGCTTCTGCTAGGATTAGATTTTCAAGTGGTCAAACTGGTCCCGAGAACAATGGATTAGAGATTATTGCTGGTTGGTTTCATATCTAATCATTACATAACTAAAGATTAATTAAGATTAACCTAGATCTTAACCTAGATTAAGATATACTCACTAAATTCCGCTGATAGATCTAAGAGAGAAGTATAAAGTAAGAATAAGACAACTAAAATTCATATATTTGTTATCACACCAATAACTGCTAGCAATGGGACTCTGAAAAGGATATTATTTTTCTACGCCTAATTACAGAACTCTGAAAGATATGTTGAAATGGATACATGAAGTTGGTCTCTTTGTTCTGAATTTAGAGTATGCTGAAACTTGTTTTGGAGTTCACCATTAAAAAAAATCTTTTATTAAAATCATTAAAATCTTCCATTAAAGAAATGAGTATTGACTACTGAAGAAGTCATTGCTTCACTTAAAGTAATATTATATATTACGGAAATATAATCTTCTAAAATAATTTGGTCAATTAAAAATGTAAAACTAATATTTTAGTTTCTAGAAACTGAAATTTTTATTCAAGCTTGTGATCTTAGCATTTATGTAGTTCATGATTGGTTACCAATCCGAATTTTGCCAGTGACTACCTACACTGTCTTTCCGTAAAAAAAAACAAGAAAAAATTAATCATGGCATTAGATATATACTTCTACATCGTTGTATATCTGAATATACAACGGTATCAGCCAGATTTTAGGACGAGACGAGTTGGTTACGATAGAAATTACGATTCAATTAACTATGTGTATTTAACGAGAATAATTACATATAATAAGGAAATACAATAATAGAAAATGTGTAATTTAAAAATACAGTCATAAAAAACGTAATGTAACCGTTAAAAAAATTAAAACATCTTTATAAAAATATGAACTGTAGGAGGGAAAGTGTTCTTTATAAGAACTTTACGAGAAATGATGTATTTATGGTAATGGGTAGCGAAAGTATATATTGAATAGGGTCCGCGGCAAACCTCACCTCATTTATCCCGTAGATCAATGCTTCAGTATCTACGGTTACAGCGGTTAATGAGAATTGACTGAACCTTCAATTAAATGAAGAGATTTGTACCTTACTTTTTGACTATCTAAAAACAAAATCATCTTGAAATTTTTTAAGTCATTTTGAAAATTATTCTTGATAAAACAGTAGTGTGATAATGTAATGAAATTAATATTAAAAATTAATTCATAAATTGCTTAGTCGTTAAATACAGAAAACAAAATAATTTATAAAGCTTCACAGGTGACTTGACAGTAATAAAGAAGGATTGGATGAAAATAATTGCATTAACGATTTCAGTTAATTTTAAACTCTAAGAACATATGGAAATCTGTCCATTACTATATCTTCGCAGATACCGGGTGATCAAGAAATAACAGGAGGTGTTCGGAGCCCTGTAGCGTGTTATGTACTGGACGAAATAGAACAAAATTTGGCCACCATACACATTAAAGTATGCGGTTTCGATTTGTCAAGAAAAAAAAAATTAGTACCAAACAACGCCGATAGGGGAAATTCTGGCACTGCAAGCGCATAATGTGTGAAAAAAGAATACATAACTGCTAATTGAAACAGTAAATAACAACACATCAAATACCAATGAAAAGCGTTTATTATAGCAACCTACAAATTTGGCTCAAGGTGACCACCAGTCTGATGTTCCTGAGGTTTTCGACGGTGCCTCGCAGCATATCGGCATTTATTCGTCTGACATGTAACATTATTTATCTTTTAAGGTAGGAATGTCAGGAACGTGTCCTTGATACACAATGCTTTTTCAGGTAGCCCCACCAGAAATCGCAAGGATTCAGATCAGGGGACCTCGGAGGCCAATTCATGGGAAATGCGCCACTAATTACTCTAGCGTCTGTAAAATGTTGACGTAGGACATCCTTCACCCGACGTCCGATGTGCGGTGGCGCACCATCTTGCATGAAAATGATAGAATCGATACAATTTCTTTGCTGCAGTTGAGGTATCACAAAGTTCTCGAGCATATCGGCATACCTGTCGGAATTGACAGAACAAGTCACTAGTCCATTTCTACCAACTTCTTCATAAAAGTACGGGCCGATGATAAAAGAAGCAGTGAACCCACACCAAACTGTGACTTTCGGCGAATTTAAGGGGATCTCTTGACCAACGTGTGGATTTGTATCAGCCCAAATACGGCAGTTGTGTGTGTTGATATCACCGTGCACATGGAAGCGAGCTTCATCGCTCCATAATATCCGCCACGGCCATTCGTCATCCACTTCCAATCGAGCCAAAAATCTCAAAGCAAACTCTAATCGGATATTTCTATCTCCTGGGAGCAATTCATGAATGGGTGTTATCTTATACGGATAAAATTTCAGGATCTTATGCAATATCTTCTGCATCGTCGACAACGGGATATCTGTTTGTCGTGATATTAAACGTGCACTGCTGGTACCCTGCTTATTAGCTATCGCCTGATCCTGAACGGCAGTTGCAACTTCTTCAACTTGTTCCTGCTTGATACGTTTACGTCCTCGGCCTCGGCCTGGTTGCACACCAAGAGTTCCTGTTCTTTCAAATTTTTCAACCATTCTTCGTAAGTTAGTTATGGTCATCGGTCCTCTACGTAACTGTTTTAACCGCCGGTATTCACGAAGAGCAGCATTGGCATTTTCATCCCGCTGATAAAACAGCTTGACTAATAACCCACACGATCACGTAGTGACAACGCCATCGACGGGCGACTTCTTGCAGAATGACTAGAATTCCCGCAACCTTTTTATCATGTTACAATGATATCGTGTTACAAAATACCCGTATATGCAAATTTCATGATGCATTTTTCGACCGCAGCGCCAGAATTTCCTCTATCGGCGTTGTTTGGTACTAATTTTTTTTTCTTGACAAATCGAAACCGCATACATTAATGTGTATGGTGCCGAAATTTTGTTCTATTTCGTCCAGTACATAACACGCTACAGGGCTCCGAATACCTCCTGATATTTCTTGATAACCCGGTATATGGAGGATATACGCATATATATATATATCACTTTCAACATATAGTTCTACAGCAATAGCAGATTAATTCGGAACAAATGTTTCTTGCAATGTAAAAATCAGTGTTTTCTCTTTGATTTGCACAGATTGATAGTTTAAGCTTCCAGCAGATTATACTTCAAATAGAATCCATTCAAAAGATCGATTTATCTAATTAACATCCTGTGAGTTTATTTACAGTTTTGATAGAACTGATATCCACTAAAATCATAGATAAATCACCAACTTTTAGGGGGAATCGAATTTTTTTAAAGAAATGAACTTTCTTTATTGCGATTTCTTCCATCTTCTTAAAAACACATTCGACTTACTTGGTCTTTCACTTTCTTTAACGAAAGATGTCAAAATCTCTAGAAGAGAAAAACATATGAAATTGCAGTGCTACTATCATTTCAGATTTAGAATGATAAATGAGTTAACATATTTTCCATACTTCTCCAATGCCTTAATGATATTTATAATTAACTATGCGACAGCAGAATCAGCACAGCGATATTCAACTTCCAGACTAAGCCATTTTCTGTGACACGGTTCATGATAACAGATTCATTATGAATTATAATAATATAGTATAACATACCAAGTAATTTCAAATGTAGAGCTAGCTAGAGCTAGACATTATAGAAGTAGTTTCGTTGTTATTATCTCTCTTCATAAATAAACTTAAAAGGCAATTGAAAGTGTAGTTCTTTTGAAATTACAACTATGGTAACTCAAGTCACTAAAGTTTGCTGAAGAGGAAACCTGTATTCCTAAACTGTCATTTATCGTTTTTATTTCAATATATAATTAATGCTTAAGATTCGATTGGTTGCTACTAAATAAAAAAATGAATAATCTGGGTTAAATAGAGATGCATGAAGTTTTAACTCATGCATTTCTTTGTAAGATTAAAATTAGCAAACATTGAAACAATCTTATTTTTTTTTTCAATCAACTGTCTTATGTCCATTGAACTTTCTTTCAGTTCCCCCCAAAATAGTCCCGTTTTCTTTTCAAGAGGAATTGGTACGAGAAGGAATGCGAGGAAGACTACAGTGTGTAGTTTTGGAAGGAGATCTTCCTTTAACTATATCTTGGCACAAAGATAACGAACAGGTTCCAGATGGTGTTAGCGTCCGACAGATCGACGATTTCTCCAGTATCTTAACCATTCAGTCCATCAGTCCTAGACACAATGGCGCTTATACGTGCACAGCCCAGAATGCAGCTGCTACAGTACAACATACTGCCCAACTGGCTGTTAATGGTAAATTATTTTGTTCTCTTTTACAGTTGCTCCTAAGATTTTACCTTTTGCATTCCAAGATGACCAGTTCTTCAAAGGAATGAGAGCTCAGATCATTTGTGCTGTAAGTCAAGGAGATTCCCCTCTCCACTTCGAATGGTTAAAGGATGGCCATCCAATACCTGCTTCCCTAGGAATAGTGACTCGTAATATTGATGGTCATGCCAATTCCTTAAGTATTGAGAGTGTTTCATCTGTCCACACTGGAAACTACACTTGCATCGTCAGCAATGAAGCAGCTACAGTCTCTCATACTTCACAGCTCTCAGTCTACGGTAAATTATTAATTTACTGTGTAATAAATTTAATTCATGTTATTATTTTTCAGCCAACACTACGAGTAAAGAATAACAATTATGTTACATTTTTGTTCTTCATCTACTGACTATACAAAAAATTGAAGTATAAAAATTGTAGAATCAAATGTAGTAATAATTTTGGAAAGAAAATTGTGGAAGGGAGTATTGATCAAGTTTTTTTTTTAAAAGTATATATTCAGAAAATAGTGTATGTTATTTTTTAGTAGTGAGGTAAGTAAAAACAGTTTAGGACGAATTTACGAGTCTCTGGGGTATTTCCCACATCGTTAAAAGTGGAAAATACCCCAGTATGCAGTAACTTGCCCACAGTCCCATTAAGACTGCCTTTACATTGTTTATGTTTATTACTTTTTATTTTTCTAGAATTTATCTCCTAACTTCTCGAATTATTGGGAATTGTTTAAGATTTAATTTTGCTAATGTAACGAAATACCAATTAGAAAAATTATTATTAGAAATGATTATTAAAGTTCGTAAATTTATCAGATAAATCAAATATCATTTTAAAAAGATTTGTGTAGAGTCTATGTGTTTTTCTTAACGGCTACATTCAATTTGCTTTATGTTTTCCAACTGTGTTATTTTTAAATTTGAATAAAACATTTTTTCCATATTTATATACGTTTGGTTGTGAATTTTGAAATGTTAAATATTAAATCTGAATCAAACGATAAGTGTAGGAAATACATAAACTGTATTTTATTATGAAAATTGAAATTTATTTCCTCTGAAAGTTCCATTTTGAAGATAGATGATTTTATGGTAGTAGTTCATTCAAATTAATGATCAGTGCACTACACAGAAGTCTTAGAGGACAACAATAACATTTTAAGAGGGGTAGCCCTGGAGGGTATGTGGTTTCTGTTTTTGAAAGCCCATTTGTGTGGTATGTGCTCTTGCAGATAATTAAGGGTTTGCTAACCTGAGCGGCGCGTATTGCTTTAAAACTACTTCTATATATCTACAGTTTTGTTTCGTATTGAAGCCTAAATTAAATACATTTAGGAACAGCTTTGCCTCAGCTAAATTGTAGAAACGAGTATAATTGTAGCTATTGTTTAATAGCTACAATATTTAATTAAAATTTAATTCATTTTTATCTTTGTTTTGATATTGTTGAAATATCTACCCCGATAGAGTAAAATTGAAACAGATTTTAATTTAGAGCATTCATATTATGAATATTCAGATGGATTATTATAAAACGCAGGAATTTTTTTTTAGACTAGTGTAATACATTAACACTGGTCATAACTACAGAATTTAAATAATTCGTCTTATGTTCCATTGCTTTGTTTTGGGATTTTATAGTAATGCATTAATTCTTAATAGATTTTTTTAATTTATTATTGACTTATAAGCTTTACTGCGACAAAGATAATAAGGATAACAGTTATATAAAAACTTGAACATTAATGATTGAAAATCAATTTTGTATTTCCAGATGAACATGACAAATCCAGGTTACTTGGTATTTTGTTCTACGAAAACGACATTCTTTATTCCAATATCTATTATGCTGTTAATAGTTTGATTTTAATAATAAATGCCTGACTTTATTTCAGTGTCTCCCAAGATTATCCCATTTTCCTTTCAAGACATGAATGTAGTTGAAGGTGTTTTGGCTCGAGTTTCGTGTGTTGTTTATCAAGGAGATCTTCCCATTACTATTCAATGGTTGAAAGATGGTCATCCAATCTCTGCTTCTTTGGCCATTGCTGTACGTGTCATTGATGATTATTCCAGTATTCTGACCATTGAAAGTGTCCAAGTGAAACACTCTGGCAACTATACATGTGTTGCAAGCAATGCAGCTGACACAATAACACACTCAGCTCAGCTAATTGTCAATGGTAATTTCTCTTCTTCATTGTATTAATAATCAATCTTATCTTTGGTTTTACAGTGCCTCCTAAAATAGTGCCATTCACATTGCAAGAAGGTAATATCTTACCTGGGATGTTAATTCGTGTGTCGTGTGTTGTCAGTAGAGGAGATTTACCTTTAACTATCACTTGGTTAAAAGATAATCAACCAATTCCCAGTGAACTCTCAGTAAATGTTCGAGATTTTGATGAATATTCCAGTGTTCTTTCAATTGATCCAGTTCAAGCTGAACACAGTGGGAATTACACATGTAATGCCAGAAACCATGCAGGAACTGTATCATATACAACATCATTACTAGTTCATGGTAATTTTAATACAAATTTTGTTTTGCTTATTTGTTTTGAAAACTTTTGTAAAAATCCATAGAATGATGAGATTATTATTAAAATTTTTTATAGCATTAAAATTTTGGAAGCAAAAATATCTTAACTTGTTAAAATCTTATTATGAGGATCTGGGAAGATTATCATTTTAGTTTTAGTAAATTCGAAATGTGAGTTGATGTAACTTTGAGCGTTTATAATTTTTATATTATAGTCGTCCTTGTAAAAATACTAATATAGATGTAGTCATTTATGGTTAACCCAAGTGAAAGATCTTATTGCATACGAGACTGGGCTGTTTCCCACATCATTGAAAGGAAGTAGACGAGGCCTTTCAACAATGTGGGAAATACCCCAGAGTCTCGTATACAGTAACTTCACCCACAGTCACATTAGGACTATCTATTACTGGTTGTACAGTAATGGAGGGAATATTTCATTGCAAAAATTGAAGGTTATAGATAACATAGTAGAAATCAGTACTCTTAATATCTCAGAACAAGATGAATTGGAATGAGATTGCTTCAGAAATGTATGTAAGTTTATTGTTTCCTACAGTTAGATTTTAAATTATTATTATTTTGTGTTCTGTTGTTTATTGAATATGGTTTCGGGATGAATTATGAATTATAAAAGTGATCGCTTATTTTGTTGTTTTGTTCTTCTATACTTTCTTTTATCTTTGCAGTAAGGTACTTTAGTAAAACTTAACTTACTCAATTAGGAATATTAATAAAAGTTGTAAGCTTCATATGAAAACCATTTTTGAGATTGGAAGAATATGATCAGTAAATTGTAAGAATTAAAGGTACATTTTGATGGAAAACTGCTTTTCTCAGCTGTAGCACTGAATGTAAGATTAAGGTGCTACAAAGAAAAGCTGTATCTGATTAACTTCAAAGTTTGACAATTTTTTTTTTTTGTAAATGAACTGTTAGGCTGAGGGATCGTCCATTAATCATGTGAGGATCGAAAAGGGGGGGAGGGGGTTCGGAAAAAATCACGAACTATCACAAGGGTGGAGGGGGAGTATAGTAAGATATCATGTGTATTTATTTTTTCGTTGAATGTGCGATTTCTCAACCGAAAAGTTTATTATGTTTTTCACACGATTACACCTTTCCTTTATTATTTTTATGCCGGTCGAAACAACCTGCAACCTTAATGTCTGTCTGGACATTTTTATCCCAGTGCTTAATTTTCCAGAATTAAATTAGATTACACTTGTATTTAAAGATAATATTCTGAAAATTTTTAAGATATTTTGTACCAAAAAAATACACGTGATTTTGGGTAGGGGGGGGGGTAGTCTAAAACCTCACCACGTATCACCAGGGGGGAGGGGGGGTTAAAAAGTTGCTAAAAAAACATCACGTGATTAATGGACGACCCCTTACATAGAAGCATTAATTATTAACAGAAATATTTTCATTATAACTTTATTAATCGTCTTTTCCTAGTCTTGCTGTAGATAGTTTTTTGATATTGCAGTCTGCTAAAATCTTGTTTTAAGTTAAAAAAAAAAGGAAATTTTTCTAAATCTATCCATTCAATACTTCCAAAAGTTATACGACTGCGACTGTCAAAGAACGTTAAAAATTTCTTCAAAGTTAAGTTTAGAAGAATTTACAAGCTTCTGCATTTATGTCTTTTGCAGAATAAAACAGGCAGAAATAAATGCTTATGTTTCCAATTTTCAGCAAAAAAATATTTTAATTTGGATTTTTTTCAATTAGAGTAGATACGAAATTATTTATGGTTGGGAATTGAAAAGGCTATCTAATTACCATGCTTTTCATTTTGGTAGAAATATGATTCCTTGATAAAAAGTTTTAGTTAGAAACCAATATTCTATCTTGATATGAAAGATAGAAGAGTAAAATGTGTTTATCTTACCAAATATTAATTTTGAAAAAGCTTAATTATCTGGAGCTCTCATTAAACTTAATAATACAATGTTGTACAATTGGCGAATAGTTATCGCTTTGGATTACTTTATTTTGCTTAACTTCTTAAATAGTCTTCCATTGTAGTTCCTCCGAAATGGACAGTGGAACCTGAAGACATGACTGCAAGAAATGGAGAAGATGTATTTATCCATTGCAAAGCAGAAGGTTTACCTATTCCAGCAATCATATGGATGAGAACTGAAGGTAAATTTATGTTTAAAAACTATGATGTTATTTATGTAAATTTAGCCAATAGTATGCTTGTAAAGCTTGAAATTAGTAAACCTATTTCCAGTAAATTCAAAAAAGATCGTACACTGTAAGTTATTAAGATGTATTAGCAATGAAGTAATCAGTTAAATAATTTCCTTAGGAAAGAAAAGTGCACCAAAGTTAATCTCTGGAAGAAAAGATATGACTGTTTACGAAAATGGAACTCTTTATATGAAGCACGTGAGCAAAGCTACAGAAGGACACTATTTCTGCACTGCCAAAAATAATGTTGGAAAACCCATCAGTAAATCCATCTTTTTATCTGTGATTGGTAAGCCCTGATTCTATGTTTCAAATTTTATTTATTTTAAAAAAATACTTATTTTGTTTTTGATTAGAATTACCGAAGTACTTTAAAAAAAAAATACATACTTTTAAAACGAGTAATATTTCAGCTTGCTATAGTTCTTTTACACATTGTATCAATTTTTCTTTTTTCTTTTTCGCATTTTGTTTTTAGTCTTTTCGTCATATTAACATTTTCTTATCCCTTCCCCCCCATTTTTTTAAGATAATTGTGGTACCTTAGCTATTAACTCAAAATGTTAAATTAAATCGTTAATCAAAGATAATGTAAGATTTAGAAATTGTGTTATTTATAACAGTTCTCTTCTTTTGCATCAATTAATGTTTAAAAAAGAATAACTAAACATGTAAATTTGATATTTTCCATTAGTTTTATTGAATCATTCTAATAAATAGAAATTAAATAATTGAATATACGATATATATTTTTATTTTCGTAGCTCCTCCTGAAATTCAACTGTCGACACAATATATAACAGCAAAGAAAGGAGACAATGTTACACTGACTTGTTCATGTCTGGGAAACCTCCCAATTGAATTTAAATGGAAAATTGGTAGTCAAGAAATTCAAGCACACAAAGACCAAAGGTAAGGCTGTGATTGTTAACTTGAGTAATATGAAAGACGATAACAATACTTCAGTATTTTTAGATTTCTGACATTGAGGTTTTTATCTTAAATTAAAACTCCCTGCATGATAAGAAACTTAAAACGTTGCTATCCATTTGAAGAAAGATAAATAAAGAATATATTAAAACAGGAATATCATTAAATCCCTACACGCAATATCCTGAAATAAGATATGCTCTCCTCAAATCTGCTATCAATTTCTCAGAAAAGTTGGTGAACCTGATGGTCTATTGAGATGAAATAGGAAAATTCCAGGCTTCCCATGGGATCGAATACGTAATCTCTGTAGGGCAAAGAAGTTTCTCTAATGCAAGTGAATTCTAGACCTATATAATACTATTAGTATTATACATAAACATAGGTGTATTCGTCCGACTGTATGTTAGAAAGCAATGAATTGTTTATGTTTTGCTTAAGTCGCTACTTCAATATAGACCGTGTTATATTTATAGAAAGTGCTGCGTTTGGAACTTTTACGTTTTTAAATAATTTCCAAAAAGTATGAGCTTATAAATTTCATGCATGCCTATATATGAATCGATCAATTAAAAATTATTTACTTATATGTATGTAAAGCAAAAACAAATTAATGCATTTGAATAATAAAATATTGCAAGAAATGTGCGCGAAATTTACAACTTCTAAAAACGTCCGTCGTAAGTGACTCTTTCAGTCAAGAATGCCCGTCCGACCATCTTCCTTTAGTACTTGAGCCAAAGAACCTATATAAAAAAAGATATATATAGAAAAGAACCTACATAGGCTCTTTGCTTAAGCCCCCTTTCCCTCAACTACGGCCATCCCGCTCTCGTCACCAACGCGATAATCGAGAACTCATGGTCTCTTTTTACGCAACAGCAGAGATACCGCGTACGCCCTTCGCCGCTATCATTAAATCGTAATTACTGAATACTTATTAAGCTTATATCGATGAAACGAATTTTGCTTGCATCCTTAAAACCCTTCTGCCTACCTATGTTAGTTTCTTGAAAATCGATAAATCCAATAAGAAGATACAGCGAGTTGAAAATGAAAAATTAAAAAATATTCTTTAAAAAAATGTTCTATTATCCCTGTCCCTTAGGGAATATAAAGCACAATTTTACCCTCTACAAAAAAAAAAAAAAAAAAAAATCCGCGTCAAAATGAATTGAATGATTCAAAAAATTATAAGCAATAATTTGAGTTAATTGTAGAGTGCAAAATTTAAAAGCTGCAGCGAATTTTGTTTCAATTTCGTTTTGTAAAAGCGAAAGAATTCGCGAAATTCCCATGAGGTTTTTGAAGTTTTTTTCTTAAACTGGTTGAGTACTATCCATCCCTGCTACTATTTGTATCAAATGGTGAAAACAACATTCAAATTGATTTGTTAGTTTTTAAGTTTTAAAGGAACAACCATTATTGTACTTTGAGCTTTATATGCTGCATATTTAGAAATTATGTAAAAACCAAACAAGACCAAATTGGAACCATAAAAAATATGGGAAATAAATTATTACAAAAAATAACCACTTTTATCTCCTAAAGACATGATTTGAATATGTAGTTTCGAAATACAAAGTTTGGTATGATATTCGTGCCGTAATGAAAAGTATATTACAGACACAATATTAAAAATTGTTCACATTTTTATTAGTCTTATTTTTAAATGGTTTTGTTAAAAAATTAAAGGCGTTTTCAAAATACTCTATGTAGCTCGAAGACAAATTTTCTAGGTTATAAAAATGCTTTTCACACTTTTTTGAAACACACAAATATTCGTAGTTTCAGTGGTTAGCAGTTTATACATTCATAGGTTCCGCCATTATTACGAGGAGCTTCACAGAACAACTTAACGTAACCTTATAAATCGGGATTTCAGATCATAAGCTTAAATCATTATAAGATAAAATAACTATTCTTTCCCATTATCTTAAGAAAGAACTTATTTCCTTAATAAAAAACGAAAGAAAATGTTTCTTTACAGAGATGCATATTAATTTAAATTCAATTTGAAAAGCGAGTTTTAGAATTCTATCTTAGAAATGAGACATTTCTTTTACAAAGTCGTATAAGTTCTTAAAAAAATGTTAAGATTTAAAAAACAGTAGATTTTAAATCATTTGAGATTTATGTAAACTGTTGAAATTGTATGGCAATTATAAGTTGAATCATGGTTTTAAATAGTTATTGCAATACCAAGTTCCATTGTAGTTTCAATTATGTTGTAAATTCCATTTTACTATATTTGTTTTGGATTTAGGAGATATTATGATTGTTTTGTAGGTTTTACATCCAACAGATGGATTTCACAGGAAATACCACATCTAAATCAGAATTGACGATTTTGTGGGTGGATAGAAAAGATTCAACCAATGTTCAATGTATTGCCTCTAATGAATATGGAAACGATGAAGCAGAATTTAGTTTAATGATTCAAGGTTAGAAACTTTATCCTAATAATCCTAAAAATTATCTTCTTATCCTAATTGTTTATTTTTAGATTTTCTAACAGTATTTTCCATTGGTAATTTAGTGATATAAATAAACAAATAGTTGTTGGTTTAAGACGATTAAACATAGACACACACACACTGATATGTTTAATTTTTATCTTACTGAACGAAAAATACATGGAATTAAAAAAAAAAATAAGGGAATATTGCCTTTATTTTTAAACATATTATCAACATAAGCCATATAATAAAATACAAATAATAAAAAAAGAATTATTTTACGTGCGTTTAAAAGCATAGTTATGAATGAAATATAAAATAAAACAAACATATAAATTCAAAATAAAAATTAAAAGTAATTGAAGGCTTTCAAATCTACCGGAGATTCATCATCAGCATCTTTTTTTTTTTTA
>JAFIDM010022377.1:0-15150 GCA_023159025.1 Thereuonema tuberculata
GCCAACCATCAGCCAACGTTGGGCCAACGCTTTGTGTTACGTGGGTAGTGTCTGAATTTTGCGTTGTAGGAGAGAGCTTTTTTGTTATATATATTTTGCACTAACCTGTATGCCAGTTCCAACTTACTGATGCGTCCTTTGATTGCCTCTTTATCAAGACCATTTGGCTGTATCCATTCTCCTAGATACTTAAATTTGTCAGTTCTTTTAACCTTTCCGTATCTTGTATTCAGGTGCGTTTCTCTGTTATGTTTGTATTCCATATATTCAGTTTTCTCATATGAGATCTTGAGTCGTTTAATGTTTCGTATTAAACTAAACAGGAATAATTTATTTAAGGTTCTGACTCAAGCAATTGCAGATGATTGAAAACCTTTTATTTCTTTTATATTTCATTTGATTTCTCTTCCAGTTCTTCCTATAATTTTCTGCTTTCATTTTTTTCTATTTTTATTTCTTCATTAATTCTTTATCTTGTTGCCGGAAGTTTGGTAGAAGACAATCAGTCAAAGATTCATGAATTCTCTGATTGAAATGACTTCGTTTTGATGATTAGCCTAAACCATTTCAGTGAGAAATTTTGTGAATGGGATTTAAGTAAATTTGTAATCATGAAATGAAGAAGTCAATGAAGTTAGATTTAACCGTTTAACAGCCTAATTTCAAACTGACAGTGAATAAAAATAAAATATTTTCTTTAATATTACACTTATTTTGTAAATCTCCTATTTAAAAGAACACAATTCCAATTCCGCGAAAATTGATGAAATTTGATTTAAAGAGGTTTTCTAAAAACTTTCACTCAAATCCATGATAGGAACTTTAAGAATCTGTAGAACAACAAAATGAATAAAATCAGAGTAATCATTTTATTAAAATCGTTAAAACATTCATTCGATTATTTTAACAAATTTCATTTAATGACGGTATTAAATTCCATCAATGATTCCTTTAAAATAATGAATTGAATTTTAAATTAATTAGGAAGACAGCTTTTTTTTGCGCCGCTTATTTTACCGTAACAGCCAGTATCTGAATATAACTGCAAAAAAGGAGATAGTAACATTAGTAGAAATGTATTGATTCATACAAAAGAAAACTTTCCAATTCAATTAGATTTTCAGTCAATAGAAAGTAGAAGTGAAAGCAATCAAACGAAAATATTGTATTATTGTATTATATAAATTTCTTGTTTTGATTACAAAGTTATTGTTATATTATGAGAAGGTAGAACAATCTTTTCAAAATAGATTTCACTCTTTAAGAAGCAAAGGCTGAGATATTTGACACAAGTTTGAAAACTTGAGGAAATTGAGCATTATTTGCATTAAGCAGCAATAGTCCAGCAAATAGGGACCAAAAAAGGGGGGTTACCTTAGAAAAGGTCCGGCAGTTCTAATTTTTTGATATGTTGTCTAGGATGGTTGGTAAGTGTTTAAAATGCAAAATGCACAATTCCTCCCCTCCCCGCAGCGCCCGCTGCCATCTTAAAAAAGCAAAAAAAAATTGATATTTTCTTTAGTTTTTCGCTTATAACGTCTGCTTGGTGCATTGTAGCTACAAAAGAGTTCTAAGCAATGTTGTAGAGAAAACAATTTCCCACAATTTACTTTAGAAAATTTAAAAAAAAAAGCAATTTCTAGAAATTTCTAAAACTTCTAACTTTAGGACGCTGTAATTCAGTTATGGCCGATTCAAGGGAAACAAGTATCAGAATAAAACGTGTAGGTAATTTAATTACCTACCAAACGCATGTATAGTTTTATGAATCAACCCTACGGAGTGTAGGTTAAAAAAAAATCAAGAACAACGGAATATTGCGGTTTTTGCTATTGTGATGCACTAGTCCACCAAATAAGAGACCAAAGATGGGGGTAGTTACAAAAGGTCCGGTAGTTCTAATTTTCTGATATGTTGTCTAGGTTGATATGTTTGATATGTTGATTAATAAGTGTTTAAAATGCAAAATGCACAATCCCCCCCCCCCCCCCCGCAGCGACCGCCGCCATCTTAAAAACCGAAAAAAATTGATAATTTCTGTAGATTTTGGTTTATAACGTCGTTTTAGTAAATTGTAGCTATAAAAGAGTTCTAGGCAATGTTGTAGAGAATACAATTTCCTACAATTTAGTTTATAAATTTTGTTTGTGGACTGATAGTTACGGATATATGCTCGTTTTGAAGAACTAAACAAAAACAAGCATAAATACCATTTCTGGAAACTTGTCAAGAAAACGACAAAGTGACTACACTGATATTTGATAATAAACTCAATGAAGGTGGGAGACAAGAAGCTATCTGTTGACCCACTCACACTGTTCCACCGAATGTATAGCGAAACAATCGGAAGGAGATCTGCAGGACAACCTGTCGTACGAACTGGCACCATTCCCCATTTCTTTGTTTAATGAGGACTGTATGCGTAAAGCGACAAAATCATTATACGCAGCTTTCTCACCACTTCCACAAGACTTCCAACTCCCTCAACGTTCCATAGTCGTTATTGATGGTGGGTATCTTCTCCACAATGTTATATGCAACAGAAGCTCGACCTTTGGAGGGATTTGCAGGTATTACATCAAGTACGTTCAGCATCACTATGGCACCGATGTGATAGTGATTTGTTAAGGCTACATTACCGATTCTTCTCAGCAAGGGACTAAGACTGCTGAACGAACAAGAAGATATAAAGCAAACTCATCATCAGACGTGGTCTTTGACAAAACAACTGTCAACAACACACCTCAGGTTAAGTTCCTGGCCAATGAGGGAAACAAGGACCGATTCGTGAAGCTGCTCTCCACTGAAATGTAAAACCAAGCTTCCCAAGATGCTGACAGGTTGATAGTTGCCACAGCTAAATGCCTCTCCTCCACGTACGACGCCGTCGTCATTGTCGGTGAAAACGTTTACCTACTCGTCCTGCTGACTGGCACAACACCTGAGGTCAACAATGTCTACCTCAAAAAACCAGCGAGAGGGAAATAGCCAGACGCAATCTACTCCGCCTCCTCCTACAAGTTCAACTCCACAGGCTGTATGTTGCTCCTGCACGCAATATAGGGCTGCGACACCACTTCAACCATTGTTGGGCTTGGAAAGAATAAATTCTGCCTTTTTAGGAAAGACCCATCATTGCTGGAGCAGGCGGAGAGGTTCGGGGACTATGCTGCCATTCCCCACGAAATTTCAGCAGCAGGGGAGAAAATCTTTGTATCCATGTATGGTGGCAGTAACGAACTGTCATTGAGCTCACTTCACCACAGCAAATTCATGACCAGTACCATCAGCTCAATCTGGCTAAACTACCTCCGACCACTGACGCAGTACATTTCCACTTCCTGAGGACATACCACCAGGTCATGGAGTGGATGGGGTTTGTCAAAGACCCGATCGAGTGAGGGTGGTGTAGAGGAGCTCTAGGACTGGAACCCATCAGAATGAGTAACGACGCTGCTCCTCCAAACCTGCTTAAGACCATCTCATGCAGATGCACAACTGGCTGTATGGGGCGTGTGGCTGTAGAAAGGCGGGCCTCAATTGTTCCGCTCTTTGCAAATTATGTGCTGGCAAAGAATGTGACAACAGTAATGAGGTCCTCGTCGACGACGAAGACGACGGCGATCGAGTAACTTCGCCATTTGACGAAAATGAAGACCCCGACTTCATTAACTCACCCCCTACGAAACAAGCGAAGCGGATGTAAATTTATTTTCTTTTCAATTTTAGTTCAATTAATATCAATTTTTGTATGATTATTACTGCCTTTTGTTCTTACTTTGTTTACATACATGCATCTTTAAAATATGTATTTGCAGTGTTGGTGGGTTATTTTAAATTGAACCTCCGCTCTCACCAGTAGGTATCCCAGTGAAATAGTACCTGCCAAATGAGCATTGCGCTGTAACATGTCAGAAACTTAAGTAGGGTTGGTATACACTCAAATTTCAAGCCAACACTGAAAGGTAATTGGTTAATTTTTTTTAGATACTCTGTGCGTCACAATAACAAAAATCGCAATATTCCGTTGTTTTTGATTTTTATTTTTTTACCCCGGATTCCATAGGATCAAAAAAATTTGCATGCGTTTTGTAGGTAATTAAATTCTCTACACATTTTATTCTGATACTTGTTCCTCTAGAATAGGCCGTAACTGAATTACAGCATCCTAAAGTTAGAAGTTTTACAAATTTCTGGAAATTCCTTTTTTTATAATTTTTCAAAAAGTGCAAATCTTTATAACTATCAGTCCTAAAAACAAAATTTAAAAACTATATTGTAGGAAATTGTATTCTCTACAATATTGCGTAGAACTCTCTTGTAGGTAAAATGCAACAAACAGACGTTATAGACGAAAATCTAAAGAAAGTACCATTTTTTTTTGGTTTTTTTAAGATGGCGGCGGGCGCAGCGGGGGAGGGGGGGGATTGTGTATTTTGCGTTCTAAACATTTACTAACCATCCTAGACAACATATCAAAAAATTAAAACTCCCGGACCTTTTGTAAGGTAAAACACCTCTATTCGTCGGACTAAAAAAACTTTTTGTTTTTATTTTTTATTTACTTTTTTGTATTATTATTTAAAAAATAAAACTCTGCATATTTTGGTCATCTTAATATTTTCCTTAATATTTCACCCACTCAATTACATGATTATGTACTGACTTCCTAAGTACTATTAGTCAATTACGTGTCTCACTTTACCTGTATTAGATTGAATAGCAACTGAATTTCAGGTAATTATTGTTTTTTTTTTATTTATTTTTAGTTTATTATTTCTTCTTGGGATTGAGGTTTTTGTATCTAATGAATAAGGCCTTTGATTGTGACAACCACCAAAAGTTGTGGAATATACTCAAAGAATTGGGAGTGCCGAGTCACCTGATTAACCTCATGAAGAACTTATATACCGATCAAGAAGCGACAGTGAGAACAGAATGGTTCAGGATTTCAAAGGGTGTTCGACAAGGCTGCATCCTTTCTCCGTATTTGTTCAACTTTTATGCTAAACATATAGTATTATGCGATCTTTCGGATTTATTCATTCTCGAAGTGGAATCAAGATTGGAGGAAGAAGCATTAATGATTTGCGATATGCTGACGATACAACCCTAATTACAGGAAGTATTGAAGATCTCAAAGCAATGATTGCTATAATCAAGACAAAATAGTGCTGCAGCCGGACTTAAGCTGAATGCGAAAAAAGACGAAATTATGTCAACAGGAACCCTGCAGAACCTCAGGATTGGTGATGAAGAAATTGAGACGGTGAACGATTTTATTTCCCTGGGATCACAGATTAATCAAGATGGATTAATCAATTGCAGTCCTGAAATAAGAAGACGGCTACTTCTGCGGAGGAAAGCAATGATGAACTTGGACAACAAAGTGAAGAGCAAGGATGTTTCATTGACAACCAAGATACGAATCATCAAAGCAATGGTCTTTCCTGTTACTATGTATGGACAATCAAGAAAAACGATCATCGAAACATTGATTCCTTTGATCTTTGGTGTTGGCGAAGGCTTTTGCGTGTTCCATGGACTGCTAAAAGAACAAATCGGTCAATTTTGGATCAAATCAAACCACAAATGTCATTGGAATCATGTATGCTAAAATTGAGGCTTGAATATTTTGGCCACATTATGAGGAAAGAAGATTCCCTGGAAAAATCATGTTTGGGATGATTGAGGGGAAAAAGAAAAAGAGGAAGTCCGAGAACAAGATGGCTGGATACTATTAAGAATGATGCTAATTTATGTTTCCGGGATCTAATGAATGCCATCATTGACAGTGAAAATTGGAGGAGGTTTGTCCATCGGATCGCCAAGAGACGGTCTTTTCTTCTCTCTGCAATGCTTTCTTCTTAAGTAAATATACAAATGAAAAAATTGTTTCTTTTTCCCAATTACTTTAAGAATAATATTTTGCTATCAACAGAAAGATATTGTAACTCATTAAAGAAATATACTCATAAAACTTAATAATATTCTCTCCACTATAATGCACCCAGTATTTCGATCGGTAAATTCGATCGCCTGAAGAAAATCAGTAACTTACAGGTTGAAATGTTGTGTGCAATACAGCGCAGAGATAATTATGAATTTTTATAAATGGAAAAGATGTTTATCTCGACTGCATTAAATTATATAATGTTATGGATTTTTAGTAATTTCTTCTCGGCTGTGATTTTCCATGTTTATTTCTCCTCCAGACGGACCCTAGGGTTAACCAAGTCCTCTGCCAAAGAACCACTCATGCAGCTGCACAACTGGCTGTATGGCAGCGTGTGGCTGTTGAAAGGCGGGCCTCAATTGTTCCGCTCTTTGCAAATTATGTGCTGGCCAAGAATGTGACAACAGGAATGAGGTCCTCGTCGACGACAAAGACGACGCCGATCGAGTAACTTCGCCATTTGACGAAAAAAAAAAATTATAACTTATTGTATGCGGACGATTTGGTGTTAATGGCGGAAACAAAAGCAGAATTAGATAAGATGATTAAGATACTTAAGGAATTCACAAAAGTTAATAAACTAATTATAAATTTAAAGAAAACAAAAATTATTATTTTGGAGAGAAGGAAAAAGAGCGAAAAATGAAAGTGGCACTGGGATAATGAAGAAATTTTAATTGCTAATAGTTATCAATACTTAGGAAGGTTTTTCACAACACAAAACAGTACAAATGAAAACGTGAAATATAGAAAAGAGAAAGGTGTTGCAGCGGCTTGGGAAGTAATTAAATTAATAAAAAGATCAAAATTAGAGGATTGGAGTTTTATTTAAAACAATGCAAAAAAGCATAGTAATTAGAGAAGAATTTGAATCTATACGAAATATGTTTATGAAAGTTATTTGGACGATGGATGGAGATGTCCCAGGATACATTATTAATGCGGAATTAGGTCTGATCCCTGTTCGTTTAGGTTTATTTGGAAAGAATAATTAATTTAAATATAATATGTTGGGTAGATTGCCGAGAATATGTTGGGAAGATATGGTTGAGAAAGCAAAAATTGAAAAATTAAATAATTGGACTTAAAAGATTAATGAAATATTTATTGAAGCTGTATGGATAGTAGAATGCGATAGAGCGTTAGAGGTCGATTACTGGGCATCCAATAAAGAAACAGTTATAAAGAGAATTGGGGAAATAATATTGCAAAAAATATATAATAAAATACAAAATTCGGCATATAATGAATATTACAAATTTTTAAATTGGCAAATAAATGGTTCATGCTACATCTGCACAAAAGTTTAAAATATGTATACAAAAAAAGTATATATTAAATTAAGAATGAGATGCATATGGAGGAAAAGTAAATACAGGAAAAAAATAGAAGATAAATTTTGTAGCTTGGGTTGTAGTAATACAGGATTGGGAACATGTGATTTTTGATTGCGAGAATTTGACTGAAGAAAGAGAAATATTGGAAATTAAAAATGTTAAGGATAGAAGATGTTGGTGGTATAAAATATTGTCAACACAGTATGTAAATAAAAAGCTATGTAAATTCATAATAACATTTATTGAAAAAGGAAAAAAATTAATATTAATTAATTAATATAAAACTAATTGCAATTGAATTAATTGGAAGCGTATAGTTATTATTTTTGACTTCTTTTAATTCTTTATTTAGAAATGATATATTTGAAGAATAGTTATAATATTATTTATTTCTAATACTGCTTTATTTAATTAATGAAATTATATATGTATGTGGTTTATATATACAGATATTTTTTTCCTCCTCTCTTAGGATTGTTATTATTTATATTGTTAATTACTTATTTAGATTGGGAGGATATATGTAAAATCAAATTTAATTTAAGCCTAACTTGCGATGATGTAATTAATTACTAATAATTATATAGAGAAAAATAATATTAAAATAGCTTTGGAATCAAATCTATAACTTGTAAAGGGTATAACCCCGATGAAGTTAAACAAACTACCTACTTATATTTATTAGTAGTGTAATGGTTAATTTGTAACAAAATATTTTATCTCACAATTTCAAAAAAAAATATTTTTTTAAATTATTTGTTGGTTAATTTCCTGATTCTCCGCTAGTTTTAACACTATTTTGTTTCCGGTGATAAAACAGACGGAATAGAAGCGAATTTTGCTTGACGTAATCCCAAACGAAACCAGCACAAGACGAGTGATCTCTGGATCTTTCATTACTTTCTGCAAATCACTCATTAACAAAAAAAAACGATGCACCTTGAAGAAGTTGTCCGATTGTAATGAAATGTCGTACGCAAAGACATTGGGACCGCCCATGCAAATGATTAAACTTTGGTGTCCAATGAATGAATAGCAAGAGCTACAGCGCATCGGAACGGCGCACTCAGCTGATGTTGAGCAAGTGTGCCGAATATGAGACCCCTGCCTAATATGAGACCCCAGCCTACAGAATGTACTAAGTGCTGCCGCCTGGCGACTGGAGCGTGAAACAGTAGCCTAATGCATCATCCGCCAACGGCGAGTCAGTCGAGTGTTTCCTAGCGCAAACAAAGGTTCAGTAATTTTTTTCCCTGAATTTGTGCTCGTCGACTTTTTTTGCACGTGTATTTTCATTGGCTGTTTTCACCTTTAAGATAAGACTCGTTTTGAAACTCTTAGTATCGGATAGGTAGCTTTAACTGTGTAGTATAAACATGCCGGTTTGTTTTTAAGCTAACGTTAAGCCTAAACTAAAAAATTCGTTGGCATATATGACAACGCGGTCGTGCCTAATATGAGACCCCAAAGGATGCCTAATATGAGATAGGGTCTCATATTAGGCATTCTTTTTTTTTTCATCATGCAAAGCTTGTTTATATTTTTTGTTTTCATTTTTAGATGCCTTCCGAAACAAAACGCAAAAAATGGGATCCTGTAATGATGGTACGAGCTGTCAAAGCCGTAAGAAGTCGTGATATGGGCTACAAAAAAAGCTGCAAAATATTTTGAAGTTCCAAAAAGAACTCTGGAGCGTTATGTTAAGGATTCAGAAAAAAACAAAACAAAACAGCTGAATCACTGGTAGACGTTAGTTTGGGAAGACGGCCTACTTTACCGCAACACATTGAAGATTCATTAGTGAAATACTGCATTGAGATGGATTCAAGGTTTTATGGCTTAAGAATGAGGGATATTAAAAAAAATGGCTTGCTATGAAAAATGGTTTAAAGCATCCGTTTTCATCAGAAAAAAATGTGCTCGTGAAAAGTGGTTAAAGGGATTTTTATAACGACACCCACAACTGTCTAAAAAAACCTCAAGCAACATCGTTCGCAAGAATTAAGGGATTTAGCCCAAACAATGTGAAATTTTGGAATCTAAAAACGAAAAGTAAAGAAAACCTGAAGTAAACTTCAACTAATTCGTTTAAATGTCATTTTTCTTTTTTACCTAATAGCGATGAAGATAAATATTACCTAATTATTGCTGAAAGTTTTGTTTTTGACGAACTTTTCAGTAATTACAATTCATTTTTTTATTTACAGAAGAGGGTCTCATATTAGGAGTACTTTTTTCAAGCCCCCAAAATGTAACATTTGGGTTTAAAATTTAATACAAGACAAAATGTAAAGTTGTTTTAATTTTCTGTCATTGTTATTTGTAGTAAAATGTATGCCTTAAAAGAATATCACGTTGGTACTGTAATTACTCACTTATTTTCCTAGTTATAGATGAAAATAAAAAAGGGTCTCATATTCGGCACACCTACTCTATATAAGAAGCGATTCTCAATCTGATGGCCAACATTTTGTTGCATTGCGAGTTAGGATACCTTTCAATGACTGAAAAAATGCATCGCCGCAGGATTCGAGCTCATTACGTGCAACTGTCAGAGTTTGAAAGAGGTCGTATCATTGGATTGAAAGAGGCAGGTTGGGCAAATCGGAGAATCGCTTGTCATTTGGGTCGAAGTGATGCGGCGATTAGAAGATGCTGGTAGGAATGTGTGGACAATGGCAGATTTCAGCGTCATGAAGGTAGCGATCGACCTAGGGCCACAGCAGAGCGGGAGGATAGAGTGATTGTCAGATCAGCTGTCGCAGCGCCTGAATCATCGTTATCAAGCATCAGACGCGCGACCCGCACACGAGTGTCCACCATGACCATTCACAGATGGCTGAGAGAGCGACATCTACACTCGTACCGATTGCTACGCCACCTACCACTCCCGTCTGCACACCTTCGGGCCAGATTACAGTGGTGCTTGGCTCAATCCGGTTGGAATGATGCTGACTGGGGACGTATAGTGTTTAGCGACGAATCCCGCTTCCAACTGTCCTGACGATCGTCGCAGACGTGTCTGGAGACGCCCAGGGCAGCGTGCCTATCCTGCTTTCACTATTGCACGCCACACAGGCCCTCAACCAGGAGTTATAGTCTGGGGTGCCATTTCCCTTGATAGTCGGACCCCTTTGGTCGTCATTAGCGGCACACTTACAGCACAGTGGTACGTCGACGACATTCTGAGACCTGTTTTGCTACCCTTCCTTTTGCAGTACCCTGGCCTTATTTTTCAGCAAGATAATGCCAGACCACATACGGCACGTGTTGCTATGACCTGTCTTGCAGCTTGTGAAACACTTCCTTGGCCAGCCAGATCCCCAGATCTCTCTCCAATCGAGCATGTCTAGGATATAATGAAAAGGCGACTGCATCCACCAGGGAATGTTGATGACCTAGCCCGACAATTGGAGCAAATTTGGCAAGAAATACCGCAGGAGACCATCAGGGAGCTTTATCACTCTATGCCACGTCGTGTGGCAGCTTGCATTCAGGGTGGAGGTGGGTCAACACCTTATTGAACTCATTACTTTGTAACTCTGTAACTCTGAAATAAATCATTCAATTTGTCTGAAAGTTTAATCATTTTCTATTCTGTACAAAATCTTCCTCTCCACCAATTTTTGTCTCCATCGGACAACTCCTTCTAGGTGCGTCGTTTTTTTTTTGTTAATGAGTGTATTCTCTTTTCATATGATAAGAATAAATTCAAAAATTTTCGTCAAAAAATCCAAGATGGACCCACCTTCTGCTTAAAAGCATTACAATGAACATATGATGACACTTCAGAAATACAATGACCTTCAAATTTTATTTTTACTTTATATTAAAATAATTAAACACAACATCCCCTCAGAAATTCCTGAAAAATTTTTAACACGAGTGAAAACTGTATATTTATTTAATAATTACATTAAAAATTCATATTTTTACTTTGGAAGATAAAAATAATTATCGATATAGAAGTAATTTTAATTCCTTAAATCAAGCTAAAAACCAGATATCAAATAAATAAAATACAAATAAAATAAATGGAAAATATCAGATGCTAAGAAATGATAAAGAAAAGATCTTAAAGTTTTGTGCGCTCTTGCAAAGAATGCATTAAGAAACTTTATTTTAAGTGAAAGAAATTCTCAGAAGGTCACCTGGTTCCGGCTACTTCCGATTTAGGAGGGATACGAAAATGATTGCAATTAGACAAAATCTCGTGTATAAATACTGAATCGAGAACTGTTATGTTGAGAACTGATATGGTATCCATTGTTGACACTTACAGAGCTGACCCAATTGTGCAAAATGGGGTCTAGATTAACTAAATGAACTTAATGCAAGCATTCCTTTGATTTGTAGTTTACCTTTGAATTACAATGGCTTTGAATAAACTAGTTGTTGATTCAATCTACAGTAGTGTCTCTTCTAATCACTCTGCAGGGGCTTGATAGATTATAAATTGATTTTGTGTTTATTAAAAACATCAATTGACTATTTAATTTGTTGAGTTATTTTTTATGTTCAAAAATTCTATAATGATTCAGTATTTTCTAATGTTTTAGTAAAAGCTGTAAAAGTATTTTCTGTGAAAAGTTGTAAAAGTATTTTCAAGATAAAATGTTTAAAAAAAACAGAATATAAGATTAAAATTTTTTAAAATCATATATGAATTTTTAAATGTATTCTTGCTCTGTGGGAATAAAAAGGGTTTAACTTCTAATATTGGAATCTCTTGAATTATCTGCAATTCATTATTCTATTCATCAAATATTGTCTTACCAGTAGAGCAGATTTAATTGAGAAAATTATTCACATCTGGTACCATGAAATCGAACCTGCTACATGTCAAACACTTTTGGAGACAATGACACATCGATTTCAAGCCCTTAGAAAGGCACGAGGTGGAGACAAGTTGATTTTGATGTAATATGTTCTGTACAAATTAATTTCACTTAAAAAAACAAAAAGTTCAGTAAACCAATGAAATATAGCCTCTTTGCTGTTATTTTTACATACATTGAGTAAAATTGTAGGTGGGGATAATTTTTGGAACCGAACTATAAATTCCATCAATGATTCCTTTAAAATAAATGAATTGAATTTTAAATTAATTCGGAAATAGCTTTTTTTTTGCGCCGCTTATTTTACCGTAACAGCCAGTATCTGAATATAACTTCAAAAAAGGAGATAGTAACATTAGTAGAATTGTATTTATTCACAGAAAAGAAAACTTTCCAATTCAGTTAGATTTTCAGTCAATTGAAAGTAGAATTGAAAACAATCAAACAATCAAATGTTGTATTAACTGTAAATTTTTTGTTTTAATTAAAAAGTTATTGTCTTGTTATGAGCAGATAGAACAATCTTTTGAAAACAGATTTCACTCTTTAAGAAGCAAAGGTTGAGAGATTTGACACAACTTTAAAAATTTGAGGAAGTTAAGCATTATTTGCATTAAGCAGCAAGTAATGACATTAAATGCGAGCATTGTAATCAGTCATTATCATCTTGTTCAGGTCAGTTGGTTCTATTTCTTTTATCAGGTATCAATTTAATTCCTTCGAATCGTTTCATTCCGTATCTTCAATCATAAGAGGCTTCTCAGAATGGTAAGATGATAAAACAATGGAGAAACGGAAAAAAAATAAAGTTACCGATACTTTTGGACTTTAAGAGTACTTTCAATAATTCATCTTGTTTAACTTTCAGTAGATACATAAATATTAAGATGACTAGAATATGCACAGTTTTTATTGACGTTTAATATTATTTTTAAAAAAATGTTCATATTCTGGTCAGCTTAATATTTTCCATAATATTTCACCCACTCAACTACATGGTTATGTATTGACTTCCAAACTACTATTAGTCAATTACTTATGTCACTTTACTTTGTATTCAATTGAATACTAATTGAATTTCATGCAATTATTGTTTTTGTGTTTTTATTTATGGTTAGTTTATTATTTCTTTTTAGAATTGAGGTTTTGTATTTAATAAATAAGGTTTTTGATTGTGTCGACCACCAAAAGTTGTGGAATATACTCAAAGAATTGGGAGTGCTGAGTCACCTGAATAAACTCATGAAGAACTTATAAGGTATCTCAGCCATATAACGCCATATATGCCTTTAACGCCACCTATCTAATTCTTCATAAATATAAGAGATGACGGTACTGCACTAAAGTAGTTTGCATTGACATGCCATCTAGTGTTGAAGTGAGTTACTAGCAAACCGCCAACATTTCGAGTGAAATTATATTTCCACCTTTTCGTGTCGAGGACTGGTTCTGAAAGGCTGCTACTATATCAACGTAAGATAAAATATAGATTTTTTTAATTTTCAGTAAAGATTAACTATATAAAAGTATATATTTTCTTGATTCTTGAAGATTCTTCTATGTAAATAAGTTAACTGTGATTTTTAAAATTCGGAAATTGTAGACAAAGAAGTGTATCATGTGATCCATGTGCTCAGTAGCGCTTTAACGCCATGGTGGGGTTAAATGGTCTACATACGCGATTTTAGGCTACTTACTACATTTATAAATTACTAATAAGTTTCATGAAAATATAGATTTTTATCTTATTTATTATTTTACTTTTATTATTGGAAACTGCTGACATTAATTAGTTTTTACATTTCCTCTTTTATTGTAGCTACAGATTAGAAAGACTGCGGCAATTTCAAGTGATTTTTAATTATTTTTTACATAAAGTCAAATTTAGTTGCTTTTTACTATAATTTTGTACAAATAATGTTTACCATAATTGAATAATTCCTAATTTTAAATAAGTTAAGTTACTAGAAAGTAGGTAGAATTAATTGGATCAGGTGTTTCTAGTAACGCCAGATTGCAAAGTTTTTTTATTTCAGTTCTCATACTTCTCCAGTAAAAGTTATCATATGTTTTATTATGGTATGCTTCAAACAGAACATTAAATTTTCTTGGTCATAATTTTCGTGTTTCGATACACCTTATTTCCTGACTTACAGTAATTTAAATGTTAAGGTTATTTGGGCAGGGTACCTTATACCGATCAAGAAGCGATAGTGAGGACCGTCTTTGGAGAAACAGAATGATTCAAGATTTCAAAGGGTGTTCGACAAGGCTGCATCCTTTCTCCATATTTGTTCAACCTTTATACTGAACATATTATGCGATTTATTCATTCTCGAAGTGGAATCAAGATTGGAGGAAGAAGCATTAATGATTTGCGATATGCTGAAGATACAACCCTTATTACAGGAAGTATTGAAGATGTCAAAGCAATGATTGCTATAATCAAGAAAAATAGTGCTGCAGCCTGACTTAAGGTGAATGTGAAAAAGACGAATATTATGTCAACAGAAACCATGCAAAACCTCAAAATAGGCGATGAAGAAATTGAGACGGTGAACAATTTTATTTCCCTGGGATCAGAGATTAATCAAGATGGATTAATCAATTGCAGTCCTGAAATAAGAAGACGGCTACTTCTGGGGAAGAAAGCAATGATGAACTTGGACAAGAAAGTGAAGAGCAAGGATGTTTCCTTGACAACCAAGATACGAATCATCAAAGCAATGGTCTTTCCTGTAACTATGTATGGATGCGAAAGTTGGACAATCAAGAAAAACGATCATGAAACATTGATTTCTTTGAACTTTGGTGTTGGCGAAGGCTTTTGCGTGTTCCATGGACTGCTAAAAGAACAAATCGGTCAATTTTGGATCAAATCAAACCAGAAATGTCATTGGAATCATGTATGCTAAAATTGAGGCTTGCATATTTTGGCCACATTATGAGGAAAGAAGACTCCCTGGAAAAGACTTTCATGCTTGGGATGGTTGAGGGGAAAAGAAAAAGAGGAAGACCG
>JAFIDM010022377.1:15160-26135 GCA_023159025.1 Thereuonema tuberculata
CTTTCATGCTTGGGATGGTTGAGGGGAAAAGAAAAAGAGGAAGACCGTGAACAAGATGGCTGGATACTATTAAGAATGATGCTAATTGGGGTTTCCGTGATTTAATGAATGCCACCATTGACCGTGAAAATGGGAGGAGGTTTGTCCATCGTATCGCCAAGAGTCGGACACGACTGAATGGATGATACAACAACAACGAAATCTATTGATTGGGACTTTTCTTTTGTCTGCAATGCTTTCTTCTTAAGTAAATACACAAATGATAAAATTGTTTCATTTTCACAATTACTTTAAGAATAATATTTTGCTATCAACAGAAAGATATTGTAACTCAGTACAGAAACATACTCTTAAAACTTAATAATGTTTTCTCCACTTTATTTCAAACAGTATTTCGACCGGTAAATTCGATCACCTGAAGAAGATCAGTAACTTACAAGTTGAAATATTGTGTGCAATACAGTGGAGAGAAAATTATGAAGATTTATAAAAGGAAAAGGTATTTATCTTTATCCGGGTGAGTGCTTATCTTGGAAGAAGCTGCGCAGATGCCAGGGAAATCGATAGATTTTTATAGTCTTCATCCCTTTTAATATGTGTGTTATTATTTTTTAGTTAAATGAAACTTTTTAGTTCGAATTTTTACATTCGAAAATGATACATTCGAAAATGATATACCAATAGATCTACCCTGTTTTAAGATGTGAAGGGTTTTAGATAACCTTCCCATATGATCATAATATTTATCAGAGGCTAAATTTATATATAGGAGATATGCTGATGATATTATGATCATATGGGAAGGGACTAGGAGACAGTTTGTAAGGTTCTTGAATTATATCAATGATTATCAGAAAGATATAAAGTTTAAGATGGAGGAAGAAGTTGAAGGAAAGATAAACTTTATGGATGTTACAATTCAATTCAATTCAATTCAATTCAATTTATTGCCAATCAAATATTACATGATAAGAGTTTACATGACATTTTGACAACCCAGTCGTCTTAAGGGGGGTCCCGTCAAGAAGACAAGTGGGCGTCTTGAGTAGGCAATTAACAAAGGAAATTAACATAGGGAATGTAGAACACAACAATGAGGGAAAATATTTACAAAAGAGAAAATAACTGAAAATTTAGCAAACATTTACATGTTTATTTTTGACAGAGAGAACATATTTAGGTATTATGGATACGTGGAATAGAGGGAACAGGAAGAGAGTAGGAATAGAGCGAGGGATTTGGCGGATACAGAAGAGATAAGATAGGAGAGAAAGAGGAGGGTGATAGGTGGAAAGGGATTCGGATCGAAATTTCAGCCTGACTTCAATAGTAGGTGGAGTATTAGTAAATTAAAAAGGTTGAAATGTGTTTTGAGTGCATTATCAGAAAATCGTAATAAGTACAAAGACTATTAATAGTAATTAAGATGTAAACAATTTAAAATGTAAACAATTCAAGTAAATTTGTCATCAGAAATACAGATTTCATTTAGATTTCAAATTCAAACTGATTAAAGAGATAATAAAAGTAACAGACTTAACACTGAGATATAGTTGAGGAGACAACTTAAAGTATTCAGAAATATTAACAACCATCATTGCACAATGTAAATGTTAAAAAGATTTAATAAAGTTTTTAAATGTAAAAATTTAAGTTTTTTTTTTAAAATCTTTTTAATATGTATATTGTGCAATGATGGTTGTTAATCTTATATTATAAAAGCGTTATTCTTTACATATTCTTTATTTCTTCAGTTAAATAATATTATATATATAAACATCCTTATAAAAATCTCCTTTATATATCTTCGACGATATTTCGCAGAATTTTATCACCCTGCTTTTTCAAGTCTTATTTTAAAATACAACATCAATAATGAGAAAGTCTTATCGTCCTGTCACTGGTGGTCACAGGGCGGTCGCCAGTTGCTCGGAGTAAACCTCATGAGTAAGACTCAGAAATTATCGACGGAAATTGTCAGTTGTTCGCAATTCTTGATGTGATTGATATTTATACATCTCCCGAAGAAGGCCCGAGGCACCGAAATATCGAGATAACATCTCATCTTGGAGAGAGGAAATCCCTAAAAAAAAAGGACCTATATAGTATCATGTCTCAATCCTCCTTCAGGACCAAACTAAGCTGAAATTATTTTTCTAAATGAAGAAAATGAGTTTCCAGAAAGAAAATGTCACTCATTATATCTTTAAATAAAAATAAAATTATTTAAATTATTTAATATGTTTGAGGATTTTTGAGTGCGTCATTAGAAAATGGTAATTAGTACAAAACTTATTAATAGTAATTAAAATGTTATTAATTCAATGTTCCGCGAGTAAATTTATCATCGGAAAGACCGATTTAGTTTATATTTCAAATTAAAACTGTTAAAAAAGATAAGTACAGAAATAGAATTAACACTGAGATATTTTTGAGGAGACAACTTAAAAGTTATCAGATATAAACTTTTCATGTTTGAATAAATGACACAAAGGACTCGTCTAAGTTATTCTAGAGATTATAGACCTTATTTAATTAAACGCTGAGAGTAAAATGCTAGAACAAATCTAAGGTTGGAAATTATTTTTAGAGAACTGATATGACCATCTTCAGGAAGATAGCTTCCAAAAAATAACTGTCATTTAAAGACATCGTTTAACCTTAGAATAGACTTAAATATTAAGAAATAGGCTTATTCTTGATTCAGATTTATTAATATCTTCTGATAAAAAATATATAATTTTAAACCATTCTTGTCATTATCTGTCTGTTCGTTCGTCTCTGATCGAAAATTACGAAACTGAAACTAGATTTAGAATTCAAGACACAAGTTGGACGTGGGTGCTTTTTCTCGTATTCCCTGTTCAGCTGAAGTCTACAATAGGTCTCTTTAAGTTGATTCTAGTCTTCCTATGATTCCTACTCTCCTTTCTAAATAACTCTGTGGCAAGCAAACGGAAACTGTTAGATTACATACATACCTACATAGTTCTCTGCCAAGGGCAGGTCCTTCACTGCAAACCGAGCATTCTCCAATCTTTCCTATTTTCTGCCTTCCTCTTCGTCTCCACATAAGATCCATTTACCATAATGTTGTCGATCTTCTTAAATCTTCTTCTGCCTCGAACTTTTTTACCGTTCACCATTCCTTCCAGTGCATCCTTCATTAGGGAGATTCTTCTCAGCCAGTGACCCAACCAGTTTCTTTTTCTCTTCCTGATCAGTTTCAGCATTATTCTTTCTTCACCCACTCTTTCTAGCACAGCTTCATTTCTTATTTTGTCTGTCCATTACACATGCTCCATTCTTCTCCATATCCACATTTCAAATGCTTCTAGTCGTTTCTCTTCACTGCGTCATAATGTCCATGTTTCTGCCCCATACAATGCCACACTCCACACAAAACACTTCACTAGTCTCTTCCTTAGTTCTTTTTCCAGAGGTCCGCAGAAGATGCTCCTTTTCCTATTAAAAGCCTCCTTTGCTATTGCTATCCTCCCCTTGACTTCTTGGCAGCAGTTCATATCACCACTTATAGTACAGCCTAAGTATTTAAAGTTGTTCACTTGTTCCAATGTCTCATTCCGAATACTTATGTTTATCTTCTTTGTCTTTCTTCCGATAACCATAGTCTTTGTCTTGTTTACATTTATCTTCATTCCATACTGTTCACAGCTGTCATTCAGCTGCAGTAGCATATCCCTTAGTATCATCTCCTCTTCTGCTAACAATGCCATATCATCAGCAAATCTTATGCACTTTATTCTTCTTCCTCCTACTATCACCCCTCCCATGTTCTGAAAACAATTCTTAACTAACTCCTCTAAGTAGATGTTGAACAGCATAGGTGATAGAGGGCATCCTTGTCGCACCCCTCTCCCTATTCCACTTCCCTCTGACAATTTTTCTCCTATCCTGACTTTTACTCGTTGTTTCATATAAAGATTAGTTATTAGCCTTCTCTCTTTCCAATCCACACCAATTTTCTTCAAGATTTCCATAAGTTTATTCCAATCCACTCTGTCAAAAGCCTTTTCCAGGTCCACAAATACTGCATATACGTGTTTATTTTTTTCTAGATATCTTTCGCCGATTGTTCTCAGCAGTCCAATTGCATCTCTCGTACCTTTTCCTTTCCTAAAACCAAACTGCTCTTCTTCCAACTCTCCTTCCACCTTAGAATATAAACGTCTGTTCAGTATTCGCGGAAGAATCTTCGCTGAGTGCGATATAAGGCTGATAGTCCTGAACTCATTGTACTTCTTTGCATTAATTTTCTTCGGTATTGGCAGCAATACTGTTTCCATGAAATCAACAGGCCTTTCACCTTTCTCATATATTTCATTGCATAATGATAGTATTTGCTTCTTGTTTTCACCCAAGCATTTAACTAACTCAATGTGTATTCCATCAACTCCTGTTGCTTTCCCATTCTTCATGTCCCTAATCGCTAGCTCAACTTCTTCCCTTAGAATACAACATCCTTTTTCGTCTTCTGATACAGCTGTTTCATCTTCTATAGCTAAGTAATCTGGACGATTCCCTGTCTCATATAATTCTTCTACATACTTCTTCCATCTGTTCAAAATTCCTTGTTTGTCGGTTATTTCATTGCCGATTTCGTCTTCTATCAACCACATGGACTTCTTATTCTTATTTGTGAAATCCAAACATTTTACTTCGCGGTACATTAAATCATATCTTCCTTTTCTCTCTAGATCCTCTACTTCTTCACATTTCTGTTTCATCCAGTCTTCCTTCGCCTTATCAGTTACTCTTCTTAGTTCGTTGTTTAGTTTCTTGTAATTTCTTTTACCTTCTTCTGTGTTGATGTTTTTCCATTTTCTCCTTTCCTCCATCTTCTCCAACATTTTCCCTGTGATCCAAGGTTTCTTATTATTCTTACCTTCTCTGTATCCTATTGTTTCTTCTGCTGTTTCCTGTATACAGCTTTTTAGATGAGTACAGTATTCATTACTATTTTCAGGTGTGGATTCTAAATTAGAGGCTTTCTTTTGAAAATGTTCTTCAAATTTTCTTTTTTCCTCTTCGTTCATAAGTTTTTCTATATCAAACTTCTTCGTCACTTGCCTTCCTCTTATCTTTTTCAGACGAATATCTACTTCGCCTATCAGTAGGACATGATCTGAATTAATGTCTGCTCCTGGTAGAGTCTTTGCATTTTTTAAGCAATTTCGGTATCTTTCCTGTACGAGTATGTAGTCTATCTGATATCTACTGTCATCCCTTGGGCATGTCCACGTGTATCGTCTTCTTTTATGCTGTTGGAATAACGTATTTCCAACAATCATTTCATTCCGTTTACAGAAATTTACCAAAGATTCTCCTCTGTCATTTCTTTTTCCCAGTCCATATTTTCCAACCGTTTTTCCATCTTGTCCTTCTCCTACTACTGCGTTCCAGTCGCCCATTAGGATTACACATGCACCCTTCTTCTCTTTCTCAACTATTTCTTCTAACTTCTCGTAGTTTTCTTCTACTTTCTCGTCTTCTAATCCACTATGTGGCATGTAAATTTGCACTAGCACTAAGTCCAATTTTTTCCCTTGTAGTCTCACCATTATCATCCGGTCATCTACATAACGCACTGATATCACTTTATCTTTCACACATGGTCCCAGTAATACACCAACACCATGACTTCCTTTACATTCACCATTTGAATAAAACATTCTAAATTCATCACTCACCAACTCACCACTATTTCTCCACCTCACTTCTGATACTCCCATCACATCCACTCTGTTTCTTCTCATTTCTTCCTTCAAGTACTGTTAGATTGTTCTCTGTAATTTTCCATTAACTAAGATGATGAATAGATTAATGAATTGCAGATAATTCAAAATATTGCAATATTAGAAGTTTAAACCAGTGTTTCCTAACCGTTTTTTGTGCCACCTATAGTATCTAAACTATGCTGTGGCCCACCAAATTAGCTATAACTTTAAAAAAAAAAAAAAAAAAAAAAAACTTTTTTGACTTTTACAACCAAAAAAAAAAATCAAATGTATCTATTTTCGAATTGCTCCCGTACACAATGAAATTGCTCCCCCGTGGAGTTAAACCCTTTTTTTCCGCAGAGCAAGAATACATTTAAAAACTAATTGATGTTTTTAAAAAATTTAATCTTATATACTGTATTTTCTTAATCATTTTATCTTGAAAATACTTTTACAGCTTTTAACAGAGAATACTTTAACAGCTTTCACAGAAAATACTTTTACAGCTTTTACTAAAACATTAGAAAAAAACTCAATTCATACAGAATTTTTGAACGTAAAAAATAACTCAACCAATTAAATAGAAGAGGTCAATTCATGTTTTTAATAAACACAAAATCAATTTATAATCTATCAAACACCTGCAGAGTGGTTAGAAGAGACACAACTATAGATTGACGCAACCACTAGTTTATTCAAAGCCATTGTAATTCAAAGGTAAAGTACAATTCAAAGGAATGCCTCCATTAAGTTCATTTAGTAAATCGAGCACCATTGGGAGCTCTAGTAAGTGTCCACAATGGATACCATATCAGTTCTCAACATAATCGATTCAGTATTTATACATGAGATTTTGTCTAATTGCAATCATTTTCCTATCCCTCCTAAACCGGAAGTAGCCTGAACCAAAGGACCTTTTGAGAAATTCTTTCATTTAAAATAAAGTTTCATAATGCCTTCTTTGGAAAAACACAGAAAACTTTAAGATCTTTTCTTTCTCATTTCTTAGCATCTGATATTTTCCATATGTTTTAATTGTATTTTATTTATTTGATATCTGGTTTTTAGCTTGATTTAAGGAGCTAAAATTATGTCTGTATCGATAATTATTTTTATCTTCCGAAGTAAAAATGGGAATTTTTAATATAATTATAAAATAAACAAACAGTTTTCGATCGTTTTAAAGTTTTTCAGGAATTTCTGAGGGGATATTGTGTTTATTATATTTAATCTAAAGTCAAAATGAAATTTGAAGGTCATTGTATTTCTGACTGTCATCATATGTTTATTGTAATGCTTATGAAGTGCTAGGTGATGATTCGATCATATATTAATGAAAATTTTTTGATTCAGTCTTACCATATGAAAGCAAATATTTGTAAAAAATAAAGAAAGATTCAGAGAACACTCGTCGGGATCTGTTTTTGTTTTGGGATTACGTCAAGCAAAATAGATCCGTTCCGTCTGTTTTATTACTGGAAAAAAAATAGTGTGAAAACTAGCGGAGAATCAGGAAATCTATCAATTCAATCAACAAGTAATTTTTAAAAAATAGTTTTTTTTTGAAATTGTGAGATTAAATATTTTTTTACAAATTAACCGTTAAACTACTACTTTTAAATACAAATGATTATTTTGCAAATTTTTTATCATTTCAAATTTTTTAAGTTGAAAATATCGAGTACTTCCTCGAAAACAAACCCAAAAAGTTGACTATTATTGAATTTCAATTCAATTAATTGCAGACTATTTTGAAAATAAAAAGAAGGAAATATAAATCCCACATGCTTCACAAGTTCATCTTTAAATTTTCAGAATTTTATGTACAATGGAAAAAGAAATATATAAAAGAAATAAAAGCTTTTATTTCTGTGTCAGGACCTTAAGACATCAATGATTCTTTAGATAATTCCTCTTCCATGAAAATGAGCTGTTTTTGGAAACATCTTTTTCTGGAACTATTCCCTTTTGACCAAACTGGAACTTTAATGAAACTCTTTAAATACCATAGTATTAATTTTAACGTGTGTGTCTTCTAAATAAATCGAATGAAATAGAGGCCACCACACTTTCAATTATAGAAATAAAATTTATAAACTTAACTAAATAAAATACATTGCACGAGTACTTTCAGTGTGTTGACACTCTTTTCTCAAGTGGACGGTTAGAAATTTAAAAATAAAAACACTTATATTGTGAGTCGCAGGAGAACAATTGGGTCACGTGTGCAGGGGTATGTTCCATTTTCCTTTCCGGAGGGGAAGGGGTCGCCGCTTCCTTATGTCATCGCTTCGGGCCGGTCGGATAGGGGAAGAAAGCTGTAAAGCTCAAAGATTGCCTAGATTTTTTAGCATCAATGTGGCTCCAGTTCGGAGGAGATTTTCTCCAGAGAGCTTCACGAGATCTTCCAAATCTTTGTTTCCAATTACTTTCCCATACCCTTCATTTACCAGAACATAGCTCTTTCCCTCCACAACATTAATAACCCTTTACCTAAGGATTCCCAAAATAGAAAATACTATGCCTCCATACCCTTCCACCCTTCAATTTTCCCCGCTCTTAAACGCATCCTGAAATCCCGCAACATCATCCTCACCTCCCCCATCACTCTTTCTCTTAATCGGTTCTTGAGAGACTCCTCGTCACGTTCTTTTCCAGAAGGTACCCGAAGGGATGGTCTACGCAATTCAATGCAGGGACCACGCCTGTAAATACATCGGTGAAACACGACAGGAATTGAAAGCGCGCATGGGGCAACACTCCTATGCCATTAAAAACAGTGACTACAATTATCTTACTGTAGGCCACAATAAAGCTCGGAACCATTCCGTAAACACGGATCAACCCCAAGTCATCTGCTGTGAGAAGCACAATTTCAAAAGGAAATGCAAAGAAACCTTCCATATCCTTATGGACAAAGATTGCTACAATGACAACCTGTCCGTAGTAACCATCCCCCAATATGGCTTCCATAAGTAACCAGCCCCTCTTTACTTTCACCCTCCCCTTCCTCTTGGCACTCCATTTATGCTTTTTCATTGATAAATTTTCCTCTTGGCTCTTAATATAAGCTTTTTCATTGGCAAAATTGCATCAACTTCAATTAATTCTTTTTTGGTCATTTATTTTCTTGATTAAAACCTTTACGCATGAACAGCCATTCCCCCCCCCCCTCCCTCCCTCCCACATTGATGCTAAAAAATCTACACAATCTTTGAGCTTTACAGCTTTCTTCCCCTACCCGCCCGGTCCGAAGCGATGACGTAAGGAAGCGGCGACCCCTTCCCCCCAGGAAAGGAAAATGGAACGGACCCCGGCACACGTGACCCAATTGTTCTCCTGCTACTCACAATAATATTGTTTTTATTTTTAAATTTGTATTCGTCCACTTGAGAAAAGAATGTCAACACTCTGAAAGTACTCGTGCAATGTATTTTATTTAGTTAATATCTAAAACTCGAATATAAACACAAACTCCATCAACATAATTTCAATATTTCGTCCTTTATTTCGAGGACTTTCTCAAGATTCCCACATCTTTAAATTAAATAATGAAAATACAAAAAACATAAATGGACGGAGAAAAACTTATTTCTCATCCCTAACAAAACAAAATATAACAAAATCTCATTAGCGAGATCTTACATTGTGAAATAAACAATTGAAATCAAATATAACCAAAAACAATTGAAAACAAATAAACAATTCATACAACAATCAAACATATAAATAAACGTGAAAAAACATGTGAACTATGATTTAATTAATCTTTAAAATGTTTTTCAATCTCTTGTTTTTCATTTAATATTTTCTATATACATTTAAAGATACCTTATTAACTCTAAGTGATGTATTCATATTCAAACATACGCTACAATTTATTAAACAAGATTCTAAAGCGAATCTTTTATATTCATCTGTGACATAATAAATTAATTGATTATTATCCAGACAATGATCTGCCCAATCCGAAATTTTTCTTGTTCCGCTCCTATAGGCACGGACGTGCTCATCTACTCGTTCTTTAACTGTCCTTCCCGTACTTCCTATGTAAATACCCCACAATCTCTACACATCAAGGCGTATACTACTCCCATGTTTTTTAATGAATTTTCATCTTTTTTCTTATGATTCTTGAACAATACATTATCCTTATAATAAATTAAGTTTATACCATTTTCTTTACAAGCATCTTTTACATATTTGTGAACATTCAAGCCAATTGGTAAAGTTCTTATGCTCGTTATACCATTTCTTATACTCGTCTTTATTCTTAGAGTCCTTATTTCTTTTGTTAATTCTTCTTTCTTTGAAAAATTCTTTAAAAACTGATTCGATGATTTCTTTTGGATATTCATTCATGATGAGCTTATTTCTTAGATCTTTAATCTTTTTATCCCACAGCTTTTTTTCTTCAGTGTAATTTGTTATTCTTCTTAAATGTCCTTTTATAATGGCTTTTTTTGTTGAAATCTGATGATCTGACATAAAATTTAAAACATGTTCACTTTGGTAAGACTTCCTAAAATGTTCAAACGTCAAATTTGAATTATCATTTCTAATTTTTTTTCCAATATGGCGGCTACCAGCTAACCACGTGCAACAGGGGCTCCGGAAAAATTCTAGTGTAGGCGTAGTAAAGTAGGTTGAGAATCATTTAAAACCAGGTAACAATATATTTAGAATTCGATCACCCAAAACAGAAAGAATGGTGAACACAAGAAGTGCACAAGCGACTAGCTCAATCCCCGAGATTCCAGCGACGGAGAATCCTTCCTCACCGGCAGCAGTGCAACCCCTACGGGAGGAACTCAACGAGGTGGTGCGGCTCCACATCGGTGAGGCCCTGCAATCGCAGGAGGTCTTAAAACTAATCGCGGCTGCCATGACAGAGTCCGTAACGAAACTCATTATGGACAAGCTGATCGAAAGCCTGAGTGAAAAGGACAAAGAGGTGAAAGAACTCACAATGGAGTTACAGGAAGTAAAAAGAAACTTCACAGAATATAAAAAGAAATCCGAAATGGCTGACGACGCGTTAGAGCAGCACCAGCGGAGGACCAACTTGAGAATTTTTGGAATTAAGGAAGCTAAGAGGGAAAATACAGATGACATCATTGTAGATCTCTGCAACAACAAACTTGGTGTTTCGATTTCGAAAAATGACATCGACAGATCCCACCGAGTTGGTCCTCAGAAAGGTGACAGGCCCCGTGCCATTATAGTGAAATTCC
>JAFIDM010022378.1:0-14043 GCA_023159025.1 Thereuonema tuberculata
GTATTTCTAACAGTTAATTTGTTACAACACTTTCGTTTTCTAATTATGTAGCTTTCTACCTTTGATTTGTTTCAAAGAACTCTGAAGGAAATTGAAATGGGAACATCCTGAAAAGGTAATCGGATTCAAACTAAATTTCTTCAATTTGCAAAGGAAGTTATACTAAACAAAATTCAATGTACAAAATTCTGAAACAGATCCTTGCAACTTTATCTTGTTTTAAATCTCTGTTGATTTGTTGTGGGAAATCATCTTCAAAGTTTTAGGAAGGTTGAACCTAGATGGTTAATTTACAATTCTGAAATGGTTTGTGGCATTGTCAGGATAACTACGTAGGAGTCTCTCAACCATGTGTCCTATGTGCTCAAGAGGTGTTTGAAGCTGTAGATTGGTTCCGCAGTCTAAAGGTACGCGAACACCATGGAACTTTCCAGCAACTTTAGTCGACGACTTCGAGTTGGCCAACTTTTGTCAACCCCGAACACCATGCAACTCGACCGTGATAGAAGGAATCCCATAATGCAATGCGTTTCCCCCAGCCGATGTGGAAAATCCGAAAAAAAATCGAGGTTTTTAAACCTCTGATAAATTCTGCCGTATACAATTACTGCATTTCAGTATAAACTTTATTTATGCATGAAAGAAACTCGCAATTCTGATATTCATTGTTTACGCGCTTGTCATTTTTGGACGCCATATCTTCCATGTGCGTGACGTCACGACTGACGTGTTTCAAAGCTGCCCTGTGATTGGGTAATTCCGACCGACTTCCAAGCAACTTTTCGAGTTGCTGGTGTAGGAACAACTCGAATCGGACGACTAAAGTTGGTGCCAAGTTGCTGAAAAACGGGCTCAAGACTGTCTCTATCAACTATCAACTCGTGACGTCAAAATCGGCCGACTAAGTTGCTGGAAAATTGCATGGTGTTCGGGGGGCTTTAGACTACCTTCGTAACATTACAAGGAGCTTTATCGTGCTGGAAAATCTTAATGTTGATCGCCATAAGAGGATAAATTGTTATTCAATTAGTGAGCGGTCATTAACATTCGCCTCTAAGGATTGGCTCACGAGGGTTTCTTGCACGATTGCGCCTGTGATTACAATCGAAGCCTCAGTGAGACTTCTCATTCCAGGCATCCCCGTGTTATGTAGTGAATGTGGATGGCAGAGAAGCCAAGCACTGCGACCGGAGGTCTATTGTACTATCCCACGGAAATAACGACAGGTGGAGAGAAAGACTTGAGAAAGTATGGTGGGAGAAGTGAAGGAGAACCCCGAGAAAACCTGCCCAGCGCTTATCGTCCACCATCACGAAACCCGCATGAGAACCGAACCCAGAGGTGAGAGACCGATGTCATAGCGACAACGCCAACCGCGCGGCCCCATCCCGGTGTTACTGGTGTCTATTGCATCTTATTTCTTTAATACGGAAAGAACAATAAAAAAAATTTCGACGCTTCTTACATGATGTTCCAACATCAATATCCATTAGCATTTATTTTCTCTTTTCGAAGACACTAGAAGCCAATCCTAATTCTGGTAACTACAGAGAAGAAATACAGTTCAGATTATTTTTTTCTCATTCAAAAACTCTTAACTACTTGCTAAAAAACGTGCGATTACAAATTAAAAATTGCCTACCTTATAGAAGCACGGTTGATGTAACACTTGAAAATGGACCTTAAATAGCAGTCTAATGGTCGGAAGCGTTGTGTATTTTTAAACTAAACATCACTCGTGCTTATATAATGCTGGGCGAACACGTAGCAATTTCAGGCAATATTGTGGGACAATATTGCCCCTTTTCATTGCTGACAACGGTTTGCAGCAATAAAAATGAACAATATTGTCCAAGATTGCCCATTTCAAGACAATTGAGATTGTCGGAAAATAAGAATAATTTTAGTTGGCGAGAAATATTGCTGGTGAGCGAGCGAATCACATGAACGGATGAAATCACGTGACAATGCTGAAGTTGAAGGAGGCGGGACTTTGAACATCGGAAATTCAGTCACTCACGCCGGCCATTTTCTTTGAGAAACAAGGCTTAAAATCAGCAAAATGGGTCGGCCCAAAACAGATAATTCCAACAACAACATTTTGTCAATTGATACTGAAAGAATTATAATTTATTTCTAAAGAGGGACGGCGTTTAATACTATAGCAATTCTGTACGAAAACACGCTCTCTCTCTAGCTCTCCCTAGTGAGAAGCGCCGTAACCATCAAATGTCAGGACAATATTCGTTTCGGAAAAACTACGTGTTCGAGCGTGATCTGAACTGACAACGGTTGTCAGCAATAAAAAGAGGCAATATTGTCCCACAATATTGCCGCTAATTGCCGTGTGTTCGCCCAGCTTTAGGTAGGCAATTTTTAACTCAGTTAACTATCTCAACAATATTTATGAAAGACCAATCAACCAGTTGCACAATCAGTGAATGATTTTAAATCTAAACTTGATTTTCTGAAACTTTTATATTAGGTTACTGAATAAATGTACATTTTGCAGTAACATCATTGCGTTACATACATCAAAGACATGAGCTTCATATAATGTAAATAGCATTACAAATTGGTTTCATGAAGAAAGTGTATGTAACTCCTTAAAATTTAAAAATGCTGCTTCGAATAATTCAATCGCTTTTAGGCATCCTTCAACGTTGGAATGTTAATAATTATCGTTTCCCGGTGCTGAGACAACTGGCCTCATAACCTCTGGCTCCAGAAATATTCTAACAAGGTGCATTGGGACTACTCAGCCTCTGGTACCATTTAAACATTGTTTTCCTTTTGTGTAATAAAGATCTCCAAAGTGGCTAAGTTTAAAACAATTTTATTAAGTTCCTGTCTTGTAACAAAGAAAACACCAACAGTGAATTTACTATCAAGCTCTTAAAATAAAGAAACAATTACGAACAGAGACTTTTGACGATTCCTTCTGCTTCGGCTTCTTCAAATTCTTTCCATCAACTTCTTAAGTGATGTAGCCAAGGAATTGAGGCCAAACACTGATAAAAATAACAGAAAGCGAGAATTGATTAAAAAGAATAACGAGAAAATGAAAATATAAACAAATTCATTACGTAAACTTTTATTAACATAGAGCTAATTTTATTAATTTTCTAAGAGTTCCATAGCAACAGTTGTAAAATATATACTATTCGGCACAGTTTGTATATTAGCAGTGCATTCATGTCAAAATCGGAATGGCATCATTATTAAACTGGGAAAAGATTATCTTGTTACCTTTCATTGGTACGCTTTCGTAATTATATTCAGAACTGTAATGCTAATTAAAGCAAGATAACTCTGGCATCTTCAACTTGGCATCTTTAAGACCCAAGTCACAGGTGTCGAATACTCGAGCATTTTGAAGTAAAATCTGACAACCGACAATAATTTTTGTCAGTTGTCAATGCCAATTTTGCAAAACAGTTGCTTTTCGAACTTAATAGAGTAACTAAACCACTCTTTGGAACAGCATAAGATTGTATAGTAGGTCGTAAATATAGCATATTTAAGATCCTTAGGGGTTTCAATACATAAATACGAAATATATTTTCTTTTAACTATATTATCGCCATGAGTCGCAAATTGTATGCTATTTATGGATTAGTATCAACTCACTCTGCCATGAATTTCCGACGCTCAAAAAAAATCACTGTAGCCTGTGAGTTTTCAATATCGTATTATATACAGTACAATCTTTGGCGCAGCTTAGCCACAGCTGCTTTTGCGCCATAAAACACCAACTAACAACAACAATCTTGATAATCCGACAGATATGAGACAAACAGGTTGTCGGATTACAAAGGATTCCGGATTACCAAGGGTGCCTTTTAAACGATGCTAAATAACCCATGATCTGAAGGAAAAATAAAAAATTTAAATGTTGTACACAAATTTTACTATATTTACCCTCAGTAAATTATAAAAAAACTATGTTATGAAGATATTATGACGTTATGACAATGAAATACTGTAAACATTTCCCCGCCTAGCAACAGGTCACTGTCTGAGCGACAGTTGAAATATGCCTTCGCGAGCTTGTCAGACTACCAAACGTGTCGGACTGGCAAATGTCGGATTATCAAGATTGGCCTTTATGCATTATAGAATAGGCGTAGGTACAATACGCACCTTCGGACGATTTGTTAAGTCATCATGGAAGGACGGAAAACAAATCCAAATTATTCTATAAGTATTTAAGCACGTTTGTCTACACTACATTTTTTTAATCCATGTAGTAGTGTTTCACAGATAACGAAGCATTTCGTAGCCAAATTTAGCAGATTTATCTGTACTGTGATAAAGAAAAAAAAAATCGAAGCACCATGAAGGAAGCATCCAATTTAAATGAAACTCCTTATGCAACTACCTTCCCATTAGATATTCAAATGAATATAGTTTAGTTGTGAAGAAACATTACTATCATCCAACGGCTCAATGGAAGTGCCCATCTTGTAATCAAAATAGGGCCAAATTACCAGACACAGTAAAAGCACAATATTACCAGACACAGTGTGCATTTGGGATATGTTTCATTCACATCAGTTACACATCAGTATTTCCCCGATGACGTGCTCGAAGACCCTACGAGCAATTGGATAACTTTGAGAGGGGTCGCATCGTCCGGCAGCGAGAAGCCAGCTGGTCATGCAGACGAATCCCATCGAACCGCTCGCCATTTGGTTCTCTGTGATGCTTCTGTGGGAAGATGCTGGAATCGACAGTTGCGGGAGTGCACTCATTCACGTCGCCAAGGCTCTCGTTGGCTACACAGTACCATTGCTAGAGATAAGGCTTGCTTCATAGCAAATTGACTTAACTGCTTCAACAACTTCACTCAGCATCATCCAGAGAGATGTGGCATCCTGAATACAGCAACCGACATTTACCGGCACCATTGCAAGACGAATTATAGACAATGAGCTTCATTACTATCGCCCTTTACGAGACCTGCCTTTAGCAACCGAACAAGGGAGGCTCCATCTAGAATGGTGCCGTATAGGGAACAGACACTACAATCTGCCCTGTATTGGATTCGTGTTGTGTCTAGTGATCTCCTCGATAGTGATGCGAGGAATTTTATATGCACAGCGATATCTGCAGGACATCCTGCAACCCGTCGAGTTGCCCTTCGTGTACGGCCTGCCGGGAGCAGTTTTCTAGATATTGTCCAGCGATTCCTCCAAGCAACTGTAAACCTTCCGGCAGTTCCTCAGACTTATCTGCATCGATCATCGAACATCCGGCATTACCAACAGCTGTTGCAGAAAGCTCGGCGTGATCTGCTACAAGACAAAATCAGGTCTTCGTTTCAGTCCCTTCCAAGGCACATGCACAGCAGCCATAGACGGCTCAACAACAGTAGTAAAAATGTAACAACGATCCTGTTATTGTGTTTTCATAGTGAAATTTGAATCAATTCCAATTCTCTTTGGAGGTTTCCTTCATGGTGCTTCAATTATTTGATCACAGAGGGTACGTTCGGTTTTTAAGTTTTCGAGTTTTAATTCGAGGTTTTAATTAGTCATAATTAACTAATTTACTTCAATTAGTTTAAAATGTATCAGTTATTCTAAGGAAGGGTTTTCTAAAGAAACAGATCTAACCTGTTGTATTTGGCTTGAGGAGGACATACATCAACTTGACGACTCTGTATAAACAAACATAACTATAAATTATTTTTCCCTTAACGCATAAAATAATAAAATTTCATTAAATGAGACAAAGAAAATCTTCAGAAATAACTAATAGCTTAAATAACTAATAAATAATCTGATCTCTCTTGAAGAAAGATTTTGAAATGACCATTCAGTAGTTGTCATTTAAAAATTACTATTTCCTATGAAAAAAACAGCACTGAGAACACATCGAATGTTCTTGAAGGATACAGACAATGCTACTGCCAAGACATGTTCTATCTGGTTTGTTATAATTTATTGATCAATTTACGATCCTCGATCTGAAACCACTGAATGGGTAGATAAACTGATGGAAAGACTAACTGTATATTATAAATAATCTCTAAATTACAAGATTACTATGTTTTCAATAATTAATTGAAAAGCATAAAACAACAAGGGTCAGCTATAACAAGTACAAGTCAGACTTGAAAAAGATGGGCAGATCCGATCGAAACCTGGTCGAGATTTTAATCTGTTTTTATGTTTTTTTGATTACTGTGTGTATGTCCTTCTTTAATTTGGAAAATTTAGATCAGTGTTTCCCAACTGTGGGGCCCACGCCCCACAGGGGGGCAATTTAGGTAACGAAAAATTCAGGTAAAACTAAACTGTTTAATTTTACTCATATAAAAATTAAATCGTATTCATCCAATTTTCATTTATATAACTTTTCTGAAATTTTTTTATTAGTTTATTTATTTATTATTTTTTATGTAACTTTTAAATTACTTCAGTAAAGATAAAAATCGAATATAGTTGGTCTGTGTCTGTTTGTTGATTTAAAATGGAATTAAGACCTATTCACACATTTCAGCCTTTTACAGGATCTGTTACAATTTAAGTCAAAATATACTTGCTTTTTTATATAAAGTAAATAAATCACTACAGTAGGTCTTAACAGATTCTGTAGTAATTTATTTACTTTATATAATTTCACAGACGTTATATTTCTACATTATCCAAATTACTTAAATTTAAACTAATTTCACGAGATGCCACTGATGAAGAAAGGATAAATTAGCGTGATTATCCTCGTAAAATCATTAACATTGCCATTAAATTGTATTTTATAAATATATTTCTTAAGCTTTCAACTAAGGCTCCAGCAATCGCTGCCAATTAAAATGAAATACTAGAATTCGAAGAAGAAGAAAAAGGTTTACAATAACGTTTATTCGCGTATGCACAATCAACAATTACTTAGGAGTTAGGTTAAAGTTTAGGTTACGGTACAACCAAGGATACATTAGTCGTTGCCCCTTTACCACTTCCGGTCCCGCGGAACGATACATCATTCATTCCAATTGTTTTTGAGTATCACATTTTTTTTTAACACCTGTCGCATGTTCGATTTCTGTCTCTTAACACCACTTAAAATTGAATGCGGGAATGAATGGCCGTGAAAAGGTTGCGTGCAGATTTCTGTGATTTTCTTTTTCTGGGGAGGCTGATACAAGAAACATAAGGTAAGCGATCGTTTCGTAATAAATCCTTAACCATGGCCACTTGAAAGGGGTAGGGTCACCCGTGCCGCAGGCGGCTGTTAATAGGCTAGGGGCGATACGAGCAGTCGGAGCCGACCGAAGCAAAAGCCTCTGCTGCGAGTCGCGACCAACTGCATGCTATTATCTCAAGATCGCAGTTAGCCAGATGAGGGCTAGTTTTTCTGGTGAAACATCGGGCGAAACCATTTTTAAATAAGCTTACCTGCAAAGCTCGTTCTACTTTTCAATACTTAATTCAATAATTTTCAAATTCATAGTTAATTTCAAAATTTTTAAATTCATGTTCGCAGGAAAAATCCATTATCCGCCATCTTAAAAACAGTGCCAACACAGCCATCTTATCGAAACTCGAAGAATTGACCTCAATCTGAATTTTAACCCGGAGTTTTTAGTAGAATAAATATAACGACAATGGTTTTGCAATAGAAGAGGTTCTTTAGATGTTTTATCAAAAAAGGCGAGATAAAAATTTTAAAATTGATTGATTCACCGTGGGATAAACTATTTATTCTGAAACTCGTTCTTACTCTATCTGGAAGCATATCAATTGATTCATTGTTTTTAAGGATATTTCTTCAACTAGATTATTTTGTTTAAACTTAAGCTTAATAAGGAATAAAACCCGAGAAATTGTTCCAGAATATACAAAACTACGTTTACCTTTGCAGATCTTTGGAATTCTGAAAGGCGCTGGCTGCTTTGCCTTTCAGGTCCCCATAGAACTTGTTGAAGAAGAAGGTCTCGACTGTTGAAATACTGAGAGAGAATTCAGAATGGAAATAAAGTATCACTAACACGTTGTTCTTTATATCAATAAAACAAACTACGTTAACCAATTTCAAAATTCTAGATGATAAAACAGATACTTACCTATCAAAATTTTATAACAGAATAAAATCGGAAATAGTATTAACAAAAACCGTTGTCAGATTTTACTGCTGAAAATAATGAATGCTGTTCTGGTTGAAATCTTTATACCTTTATAGTTGCTCCTTCTCTTAAAAATAGTTGGTAACGAGTCTGTAGCGCTTTTACTGTCCTTTAAGGGGTGTCTGGTTATCAGAGAAGAAAAAGTCGACTCTGCCAACGAAATAGATATTCGCTGTAATGCCTGAGTGAAAACAATTAGGTTTTGAATCCACTCTGTGCGGAACAGTTCATTTCATTAGAGAATCAATTAGAAGACGGTAGTGGATTAGTAGAGAAAGGATATTAGAAAACGAAATATGAGTGCAGCTTATAGAGAACCACAGTTTTTACTCTCCAAGAATGGTTTCTATGTTAAGAATAAAAGATTTAGATAAAGAAGCAAGAGTGTATTGATTATTATTTTCCAGAACACTTAAGGGATTTTAAAGAAACTCCAGGAGGTCTACGTAATGAACCCTTCTATAAACGAGGTAGATTCTAATGCCCGTTATCAACAGTAAGGTTTTTATAGCAGTAAGAAGTATTTCATAAGACCAAGAAAAAAATTGATAAACACAAAATATTATATCTAGAGTTATATATAGTTATAGTTGTCCTCAACTACTGTCGACCCCCCCCCCCCTTTTATACTTTTCAAAGGACTCGAGAAAATGGTGTAAATTGAGGGAAATGGTTTCCTCATACCAAGAACATTAAGGATACAATGTTCATTATCTAGAATGTTTGTAATCAATAACTGAGTGTTTTATAACACACAGGACTGTATTAAGTACTTAATAATATTTAATTTAGAAAAGGAACATTTATCATCATCATCCACATCATCATCACCACTAGTTATCCTGGAGATGGATGTCGAGAATGTCCTCCACATCGATCACATTATTGACACTTGAACGAAATCTGTAACTGAAGAATCTGTTCACATTCACAGAATTTTTTATACTCGCAACAATATTCTGCAACATTCGACTGATGCTCACACAGTGAGAGTTAGTGACAAATGACGAGGTAACAAGAATGAAGCCGAAACCGAACGAAGACATCGAGTGTCGAGGCAATCGTTATATTGCATGGACGCCATATTTTTTTACTCCGTTTGGCGGAAACAACATAAATTGGGGAAGTTTGATATTACGACAGTGTAAATACAGAGGGAAAAAAATTTTTATAATGGAAAATTGAAGACACCGAAAAAGAAAGATGTAAATGACAGGAAAACGTTATTTGCAGGAATGTATAAGCGGGGTTCGACTGCATTTGAACGCATCATATGTCTTCGGTTTGGCTTCCAAGCTCAACAGCCACTGGAATTTACTTTAAATTTAAGACAGTTCTTCTGATTCTTTGTTTCTTTAAAAAATAGCAATACGCTTGCAATGGAATAGAAAATAGTAAAAGACAGAAGAGAAAATTAATAATGTGATGCATGATAAGGAAATTATTGTATTGAAATGGCTCGAAAGAGTGTTTTGAAAATGTGCGATAGAAAATGCTGGAAGTGAAGATTTATTGCATTGTTCCAGAAAAAACAGTTAGGATGATGACATTCAATATTTTCTGGAAGTAGATCAATGGATGATAATATTCAAAAGATAGCTTAGAGACTAAATCAAAAAAGATACTTGGAATTTGATCTTCTTCAGTGACAAAATTATTACTGGAGTCTATTTTTAGCTTATGTAACTACATAACATAGTTTACACACTTTTTACACCTTCAGTAAATAATTGCTATCCTAGTAAAACAAACTGCTATAGTAGCTGGGAAATAGGAAATGAAAGAGTAGAAGGTAACTGTGGAATATATATTTTGTAAGGAAAACATATTAAATCACATCTGTAAAAGATGCCAAATAAAAATTATTATTGTTTGTAAACTTTATTTATTCCAATTTTCCGGAAACAGTTTCCGGCGCCATTTTTTACCCTGGTGGCGAAATTTTGAACTAAACTTTTTTTCTTTAGAAATCAAACCCCCATGATCTAAATAGTGTTCACACACCAAATTTGATGGAGTTTGGCCCTATAGGTTTTTGATAATTAGGCCCTAAACACCTTCTCTTTAATTATGGCCACCCAATATATTTCGGAAGATATAGTGTGATCAGAGAGTGAACTTCAAATGATAAATATCTGCAGTTTGGATAAAAATTAGGAATCCAATGGACCACTTGAGGACAGGCGGGGCTTCGTAGTTACAAAATATCCCTCCAGGCTACTGCTTGGCATGTGGGATAAACAAAACCACGTGCTTCGTTTTAACCCGTGTAGATATAGAGGGTGAACTAAAAGATTTGATTTGGATGAAACGATTGTAAGCCTTCCAAACTGTCCATATCGGATGTAGAGTTGATTATAGCCTATTGAAGACGACGACAGGAATATATTATCAAAGAAGGATATACCTAATGGACCACTTGAGGATAGGCGGGGCTTCGTAGTTACAAAATATCCCATCAGGCTACTTCTTGGCTTGTGGGATAAACCAAAGCCATGTGCTTTGTTTTAACCCGTGTAAATATAGAAGAAATATTCCAATATTAAAGAAGGATATTCCAAGCGTTTTTACAGAAATATTACAATAAGGAACTGCACAGTATTGTACCATTGCGTCAAGAAATAAATATCAAAAATCAACGATTTTTTGAGTAATTCACACTAAGTTATATGTTTGTTTATCCACAAGATCTCGCAGCATGTGCTTACACATCATACGTGACGTCGGTAGGGGCGTAAACCTCAAGTGGTCCATTCTGTATAAGTAGAACCATTGAAACGATCCGTTAAGGAATTATCCCAAATTGACGATTATTTATTCGAGAGATGATTAGAAAATAAAGGATCGATAATCCTTTGATTTAAATGTTAAAAGTTACTATTTTATATCGTGTTCTAATAAGAATACAGTGGAACCCCGCCATTCGTCCGCCTCTCTATTCGTATAACTCGCTATTCGTACAACTTTTCCAAGTAAAATTGAACTCGCCATTCGTACGCTTTCTCGCGAATCGGACAGCGTGACCTCGGTACTGGCCGCGCAACGCTGTCGCTTCAGTTCAGTATTGTGCTAGCTTCCGTACGCTACGCATCATCCACGCAAGCTTCATGAAACTTTGTGATATTTTATTGTTATTTTTATTGAAAATAGTGCATCCATGGGTCCAAAAAAGATTACTGATTCAACCAAGCCTAAAAGGAAAGCAGTGAGAACGACAATTGAATTGAAAAAAGAACTCGTTGCGAAGTTTGAAAGTGGAACTCGTGTCTCTGAACTGGCAACTCAGTAAGGCATGGCGAAATCAACCATATCGTCTATACTGAAAAACAAAGACATAATATTAGAGGCATATATATTTATTGTTTTCATAGTTTTTATGTATTTTAGGCTTAACATATTATTACAAAGGTTTATATAAGCAATCATCTGTGGGTCTGGAACGGATTAATCCAATTTACATTATATCTTATGTGAAAAAATGATTCGCCATTCGTACAAATCGCCATTCGAACTGCCTCCTGGAACGGATTGTGTACGAATAGCGAGGTTCCACTGTATTAATAAACAAACACTTTGATTGTCCAATATACTTAAACTTTTTTCTTTATTATTATTATTTTTTCGTTTAATGTTTTCAAATATTTTTTTTTTAAAGTAGTAGAATTTATTAGCATTTGTTCCGTCTTAACAAAATATTCATCGGTTATTTTACGTTTGATTCAATTCATGAAACCTACTTGGTAACAAAAATAAACAAGAAGATCAAAGAACTTAAAGAATACTTTCCTTAACACGCAATTTCTTGAAATTTCTATATTTTTTTTTTTTTTAAGTGTGAAATCAACAAACAAGGAAAACCTAAGTTTATTTTTAATCTAATATCTACTGAAAGCAATCATCAACAAATTTTTCATTTCCTGGGAAAAAACAACAAATCTGCGTTAACCTCGCTGTATTTAATGCATTACCTAAAAGGGGATTAAGATTTATTTTTAAAACAATTATTTATTCATAGAAATAGGATATAAATCCATTGTTTAGATTTTGAAAATTTTGTTGCCTTCCCGCGCTAATTTCATGACAAGAACCCATTTGGAGCACATATAACAAAAGTAAAAAAAAAGGAATAACATTGATATCCTAAAACCTTCATTAATGAAAAATTAATACAGTTAAACTCGGATAAAGGGACCAGAGAAAAAGTTCGAAATATCCAAAAATTCGAATTACATATATTCTCTCAAACAGAAGAGATAAATAAAAAAAAGATTAACTCCACGATCAAAGATTTAACACAAACTTTATCGAAGAATACTGCTAGATATTTTTTTTTTATTAAATCAAACATTATTATTCATCACTTAAAAAAAAATGCAGATATTTTTAATTGCTTCATTCAATGTAATCTTTGAGTCATAGCAAATGATTCCAACCTATCAATTGATACAAAAATACATTCCAACCCTCGCTTTTGTTTTCCTTAAAAAGTCCGTTAAAATAAAGACAAAACTCCGAACGGCGGTCCCAAATTATGAAAACCTTTTTAATGACAAATAACAGTATGACTGTGAAGGATAACACAGCCAGAGTTATTACATATCAAATCATATAATTTTCGCTCAACTTATTTAAGTATTGTCCGAATATGTGCGACTTATGACTAGAGCTTTATTACTCTTGGTGCTTGCGATCTACCAGCCATGGCACCAGGCCTCCCCCACATCAAATTCCGGATCCAGGTACCAAATGAAATACAGGGCCTTTCCCCACCCCCTTCCCCCATGTTATGAAAAAAATCATAAATTCTTAGCCAAAAATTTCGCGAAAATATCACACGATTTCATACTTCTACAGCAGGGGTGGGCAGGTGCTGTGGGACCAACTGACCCCCTCCCCCTTTGTGGGGGCTCTGCATGGCACATTTAAAGTGATTTTTAAACAACAAATCACAATGTTTCATTAATAACAACGTTGGGACCACGTTCGGAGGTTTTCATAATTTGGGACCGCCGTTCGGAGTTTTGCCAAAATAAATAATGTATCGTAGCTGAGAAAAATCTCAGGAACAATTTTTACCGTAATACTGTGGGGTGTTTTCGGCTGCCAAAATCGTAGTGTGTAAATAAGTAAAGACTGAAGCTGCGTCTGGACTGAATGAACAAGAACTAACAACTCTCTTTATTTCAGGTTACATGTGTTTAAATAGACTATGTACAAAAGGATTCGATTGGTTGTGGCGTTTACAAATTGATTGGCTGCTTTAAATGTCATGTGATCACAACGGGTTTTTCAACCGCCACAACCGTTGAAATTCAAAAATAAACAGATCAACAGATAATTACAGAGAAATTGAATAATAGAGATTAAAATACAGAAAAACGGAATAACTAGAATACAAGGATAAAATTATGATAAAACTATACAATTACTATAAAAATCACTACAATTATCTCCCTTCCCAGATTTTTCGTCCCCGAAAAATAAAAACAAGATATGGCCATAAAAAAAAAAAATATATATACACTAATATACTGAGCTCAGTTAAAAAAAAAAATAAGTTAAAGCTAAAATTTATTTACATATACATACAGTAAAACCCCGTTATTACGCTCGTCAAGGGACCATGACCTACAAGCGTAATAAGCGGGATAGCGCTATAAACGGGAAATGATTTATGAGATGGGGAAACATTGAGACACCATTTTACAGGAAAGATACTTGTTTCTGCAATAGATATAGTGCAAATGTGAGCTTATTTCCTATTAAAAAAATCTTTGATTGTGGTTTGCCGTGTGTGTGCGCTAATGTTATGAATTATGACATTTTCAATGCGGTTCAAGTAACTATTAACATCAATTGATACACCACTAGGAACAACAAAAATATATTTTCGGAGCAGATTTAGTGCACTGCCC
>JAFIDM010022378.1:14443-26120 GCA_023159025.1 Thereuonema tuberculata
TGTAGTTGGATTGGCGCTGTTTCGTCGAAGTGGGCTAGGACTGGTTTTGTAACGAGAGCTTCCTTCAATACATCAAATGCTGCCTGTTGTTCTTCACCCCACGTGAACGGTTGCATTTTCCTCATAAGCATTGATAGTGGCCTTGCAATCGTGGCAAAGTTGGGTATGAATCTCCGGTAGTAAGAGCACAAACCGTAAAAACTCCTCACTTGCTTCTGATTGGTGGGTGGCGGGAAGTTCCTGACTGTGTCGACGTTGTCTGAATTAGGGCGAATTCCTTCCTGGCTGATGATATGCCCTAGCACTGTGACTTCTCTGACGGCGAAAGTGCACTTCTTGGGGTTTAACTTCAGGTGAGCGGCGTTAAGACATCCCAATACGGTGTCCAGTCGTCGCAGGTACTCTTCGAAGTCACTTGAGTAGATGATAATATCGTCTAAGTAGCACAGACAAATCGACCACTTCAATCCACGGAGTGTGTTATCCACTAGCCTCTCAAACGGGGCGGGAGCGTTACAAAGTCCAAATGGCATCACGTTGAATTCATATAATCCGTCTGGAGTGACAAATGCAGTTTTCTCTCTGTCTCTCGTCAACTCGGATCTGCCAGTATCCTGTTCTAAGATCAACCCGTCGAGAAATACTGCGAGTGCGCACATGAGTCCAAAATAGAGTCTATCTTCGGCAGAGGGTAAACATCTTTCTTGGTAATGGCATTCAGCTTCTGCGATAACCGGATCCCCTACCAGTGTTGTTGCTACAGGTGCGGCTCCCTCTGTTCCTGTCTCCAGCTTGCCCTCGTACCCTACTCTGGATGTGGATTCACAGACAGATTGCAATCACGACACTGCACTGACATTAGCATGTGCAGGGGGTCATGAGGAACTGGTACAGCTATTGCTCAACCGAGGTGCTGATATTGAACATCGTGACAAGAAAGGTTTCACTCCACTGATTCTGGCTGCCACAGCTGGACATGTTGGAGTAGTGGAGATATTGTTGAATCATGGAGCTGACATTGAGGCCCAGTCAGAACGAACTAAGGATACCCCTCTGTCATTGGCTTGCTCTGGCGGAAGATACGAGGTAGTAGAACTTCTGTTGGCAAGAGGAGCTAATAAGGAACATCGAAATGTGTCGGATTATACACCACTGAGTCTAGCAGCATCTGGTGGTTAAGTGATCATCATCAAGTTACTTCTGAACCATGGAGCTGAAATCAACTCGAGGACAGGCAGTAAACTTGGTATTTCACCATTAATGTTAGCTGCCATGAATGGACATACTGCTGCTGTTAAGCTATTACTGGATATGGGAGGTGACATAAATGCACAGATTGAAACCAATAGGAACACCGCACTGACATTGGCATGCTTCCAGGAACGGCACGAAGTAGTGGGCTTATTAGTTGACAGAAAAGCAAATGTGGAACACCGAGCAAAGACTGGCTTGACACCACTGATGGAGGCAGCTTCAGGTAGATACATTAAAGTAGGTCGTGTTCTTTTGGACAAGGAGCAGATGTCAATGCCCCTCCTGTTCCATCATCAAGGGACACTGCTCTTACAATTGCCGCTGACAAGGGACACTATCGTTTCGTGGAGTTATTATTATCAAGGGGTGCTCAAGTAGATGTAAAAAACAAGAAAGGAAATTCTCCGTTATGGTTGGCTGCAAATGGTGGACATTTAGATGTTGTTCAGCTTTTACTAAGTGCTGGAGCTGATATTGATAGTCAAGACAATCGTAAAGTATCCTGTCTCATGGCTGAATTCCGCAAAGGCCATGTGAAAGTAGTGAAGTGGAAAGTGAAACATGTCACTCAGTTTCCTTCAGATCAGGAGATGACAAGATATATTGCCACAATTAGTGATAAGGAACTTCTTAAAAAGTGTCACCAGTGTATGGAGATAATCCGTGCTGCCAAAGACAGGCAGGCAGCTGAAGCAAACAAGTATGCAACCATTTTGCTTGAGGAATTAGATATGGAGAAGACACAAGCAGAAAGGCGGGTGGCTGCAGCTGCTCGCCGTCGAGAAAGAAAGCGAAAGAAAAAGAAAGAGAAGCAAGAGAAAAAGATTCTAGAGGAAAATAGAAAGAATGAGTCTAAAAATAACCAGATTATTTCTCAAAATCAGGAACACAGTCAGGATGGCTCAAGTACTGGTGGCACAGAAATTGACGAATCTCCTATTCCTATCGAACCTTCATCAGCTACTGTTACTACTACAATAGGATCTGTTATTACAACAACCATGAAGCCATCAAAGCAGAATAACAACCAAAACATTAAGAACCAGACAGCAAAAGTGAAAATTACGAGCTCATTGTGCACAACTAACTCAGGTTCAAATAGTTCCAGTAAAAAGAAAGAAAAATCATCAGATATTAAGAATGAGGTACCCCCATCTGGCTCTGCAGCAGTTTCTATCAGCTCTTCTCCACTGCCAGAAGGAAAAGAGAGAGAGAAAGTGTCACCTGAGAAGGAAAAGAAAGAAAAAAAAGGAGACTTCACAAAAAATGAGAAAATTTCAGGCAAAGAAAAAAATTCTTCAAGGGAGAAAGAGGAAAAAAAGTCTAATGATGCAGTAGGAAAGGCTACCAGTTCAACAGTGTCAGTCACTTCAAGCACAGGATCCACCTCAACCACTTCCACGACCACTACAGTATCCTCGTCATGCAGCTCTAAAATGACAATAACAGCCAACAGCAATAAGAGGAAAAAGGACTTGATCATTACCAATTTGTTTACTTCAGGAATTGGGGATTTGGACGATTTCAACATGCCACAGGGAGCATCTAACCCAAAGCATCAGAAAGGAAATAGTTCAAACTCTACGTCGAATAAGGAAAACTCCAGTGTCTTCAGCAGCAAGAAAATGGAGATTTCTGTCTCTAATAGCATTGAAAGCTTTGGTCTCTCTGTGGAAGGTTATGAAATTTCTAATTTGAATTGCCTTCGTAGCCCTACCAGTCTAATGAGTAGCCTGAAAAGTCCCCCTCTATCAGCAACAAGTCCTAAAAGAAGTAGCAAGAGGGAAGAAGGTTGGAAAGAAGTTGTAAGAAGATCCAAGAAAGTATTGGTTCCTGCAAATGCAATCAGTCGTCGAGGTGGTTGTAACATCAATGCAATCCGTGAAGTTTCAGGGGCTCACATAGAAGTGGAGAAACAAAAAGGAGCTGGAGACAGGACGGTCATTATCAAGGGTTCAGCTGATGCTACACGGCAAGCCCATCAGCTGATTACAGCTTTAATTAAAGATCCAGATAGGGAGTTGCTTGAATTGATACCTCGCACGCTTGCTAATAAGGCAGTTTTACAAACCAAGACTGTTAGCACTTTGGCAACCAGTACAGCAAATCAGGCATCTATTTCATTTTCCACTAGCAACCAACTGAAGTCTTCTTCTTCCTCTACATTGTCATTGTCGTCTCGGACAACATGCAAAAGCAGTTCATCTGCTCCTAATCAAACAGTCGGAATTTACTCAACCCCTCCATTCCCTGCAACCCAGCAAGGGGCAAATGTTAGGCAAGCATCACTTGCATCAAGTAATTCTCGCCCAGGCATTCCATTGTCTCCTTTAAGTTCTGCATTTTCAAATGCTTCACATTCGGCTTGGTCATCAAAACCTTCCCTTAGCTCCACAAATACAAATCAGCGCTCACCTAAACGAATACCTGTTCGAACCACGACAGTTGTCACTAGCATTACGCCTGCAGCAATATCTAACATCGCAACCTTGAATAATAAGACTGCTGCCAGGCAACTTTTTCCAACTGAAAAGAGATCTGTTGTTACCACTGTGACAAGCACGAAAACAACAGTTTCTTACACAACTGCTAATTCATTGCAAGGTAAAAGCACAGTGACTGTTTTAACAAGTGGAACAACCTTTGCAAAAGTAACTGAAAGCAAATCAAGTCTACCATCCAGTCAGAGCAGAGTTACCGGAAAACCTCCCGGTGTTGGTGGAATTCGTGCAGCACAGTCAGCTCCCAATATTAGTCAGGCCGTCACAGCTTACAATACAACCTCTTTAACCAGTAACCAGCGCCATACCTTACTGAATGGTCCTCTTCCTCAACCTATTGGGTCACAGCCAAAATCCCAGCCTAGCACTCCCACATCTTCAGGACCTCTGAGTATTGGAAATCACTACAATATTTTAAGGACAATCGTACGAAAAATTCAATTATCCAAAATAAAATTCGAATTATCCACGATTTTTAACATTATTTTAATACAGAATTCTAGGGACCGAGCAAAAAATTCAAATTATCCAGAATTTCGAATTAAACAAGTTCGAATTATCCAAGTTTGACTGTATAAGAAAGGCTTATAGTCACTCACCTGCCATTCAAGAGGGATTGCAGTTCCGCATCGGGAAGTTTCAGTAGCTCTTCAACCAACTGCGAGAGGTTTTCCAGAACATTATTAGCCAACACTTCCAGCCGAACCTTCCAGTCACCCTTTAAAATTTCAATAAAATTAATTAATATACAAAAAATATTTCTTTTATTACATCTTGCCAATAAATTATTCCCCTCCCTCCTCATTTTTTTAAAAATATTCTGAAACTAAATTATAGCAATTTCCACAGTTGTTTTTTTATAACTACTCTATATATCTGTACCGAAAGGGGAGGGTTGCTTTCGCGAAAGTTCTGTCTTCACTGTAGATGTCTGAATTTCAAAGACATCATAAATAAAGTTATTTTATGGTTACAACATTTTAAAAAAAACAAATAAAACTTTCTAATGAATAACAGCTACTTTTAATTTTACTATTATTACAGCTAATTGCCAAAGATGTTATCGAATGAATAATTAATATATTTGTTATAAAGCACAACTTTTGATTTTCCATATGCATATTGAATTTTCAGTATCCAAAAGCAATAATTTGGGTGCTTCCAAATGAATTAACTAAATAATTGTCCCCGGGTTATACAACGATTAAAATATCAGAAATTTCCTTAAGATTCCTCATAACATTATATCTGGTTTCCTTGTGAGAAGAACCTTCAGATTACAGCTACGAGTTCTAAGTTTGTATAGAAGTTAAGCTGCAAAGTGGAAAATTAATGTTCTTCCAGTGGTCGGACGATAAGTCTCTATATATAACTGCTAGACCATATATAACTGCCCAACGTACAACTGCTATAACATAGCAATGTAAATAAGAACGGTTTTGTTGGTTTTGAAAGAACCTCAGATTGAACTTTCAATGTGGATCTTGATTAAAAAATGATAGGACTGTTTGATCAATCAAAATCTTACACCTTCCATATGTCAGCCATTTTATCTACCATCAAGAGCATCAAATGTTGTTGCTTCGTTCTATCCCATGACACTTCTTACATCGAGGACTCACAAGAATTCATGCACACCATCGTATCGTAGCCTTAACATTATCACAGTCTATCTGGAAATGTTGCACCACAACAAAAAGCTTCCAAAGATTTACGTGAGGAAATGTGATAAGAGTTGTGGATAGTGACACTGAAGGTTTAAAGACAACACCACACCCTCTTTCTGAATATACATTCAAGAGAGGTGATGTAGCTAATTTTTTGGTAATAAATTTGACAATTTGTTTTTTAAAACTTAAGGATACCTTGGTTATCTTCTATCGATAAATCTCATTGGAATATTCTCACCAGTTCTGGATGCAAATTCAATCATAAAGATTTACGAAAAGAAAGCTTTATTTATTTTAAATAAGTTTTTTTTTCTCCTTACCTTTGAGACCTTTGAAGGCACCTTTGATTTGGAACACTTAGGTTTCATTGGGGATTTCTAAAGAAATGAAACAAAAATTGAATATAATTGAGTCCGAACTAAACTTAGGAAGAATTAAAATGTTTTGAAAGTAGGAACGTTACGCAGTAAACGAGTTATTAGTAAAATCAGTTGATCTGAGTAAAAACAATCAAATAACTTTTTCAAACCTAATTTAGAAAGAATTTTTAACATTTTCGATCTTTACACTGTCTTGTCAAAAGTTTCGAAGATAATTTTTAATGTGTTAGGGGAAGTTAATCGTTATTTCTTTCGTGATGATGCTTATAGAATCACCAGAATAAAGGATTTGTTAGCTACAATAAAATGAATCGCCGATATTGCTACACCATATTGACATGAATCGCCGATATTGACATTTTAGAACAAAGTTTCACTGTCTCTTTCGACTTCATTAAAGACTAATTTCTTCAGTCACAGTTAAGGAAGATTAACTAGTTCACTATCATTTCTTCTCTCTCATATGTTAAAAAATAAAGTTACTTAAAATTATTCATCATGTGTATTTCCATATAATAGCGAAAATAGACCATACACACAAGAAATCCAGCAAAAAAGCTTAATTGAAATTTTAATGTTCTTATGCTGTTTAAATTTTACTCGGGACGGGTAGGTTCCAATTTTGTATATTGTAATCTGATGATGGGAGATTATCCCGAAACATGTTATTTTTAAGCTTTTTTGTTGGATTCCTTGTGTATATGGTCTATTTTCGCTAATAAAATTACTTGTTCTCTAAGTTAATGACTGTTTTCCCGTTGTCCTTATTCTGCAGTCACTAAAGTGGAAAGACCCAGTCAGTCCTTTCCTAAAGAATATAACTTCACGGCTTTGTCAATTCGTTACTCACTTATTTATATAATTTCATAAAGTTGGTAGATATTTAATATCTACATCTGATATTGTACGCTTTAATTTTTTAAAGTTTCCATCGATTTCAATGAATCGAAGGTTTCTTCAGGGTTTTGTATTCAATTTTTGTAATCACTACACTGTAATTGGTGGTGAGTTTCTTTCTCAATCGAGCTGCTCTTTTTATTACCGAGAAGTCGATCTGACTTCTTACTTCCTTCTATATGGAAACCCTAAAGTTTGTTTTCGATCTTCTTGAAATTCGCTTTTCTCAAACACTCACTCTCTTTCTCTGATTTTTCGCTGGATATGGGCTTGCATTTTATGGCGAACGAAATCAGATCGAGGACATGTTTGGCTTTCCCTACTCTATTCAAATGGAAAAATAAAGACCGCTCTGCTTGGCCTAACACAATTAATCATAATACCTAAAAAAAATATGACGAATATTGGTCAGATTCATAGATAATAATACTCAATAAAAACTTTTGAAATGACTCCAATTCACATCCATTTTTTAATAAATAAGAATTTTTATTATTTGGTGATAGATTTCCAATGATCGTTGCTCAGGGAATTCAGTTACCTTTGCAGGTTTCAAATGCATTGTTTGCAATCTGTGACTATTAACTACAAATGTTCTCCCTCCAGAACTTCCCAGGAAAGAAACAAAACAAATAATTCACACAAGAATAACTACTCACCAAAGTATCTCGTGGTGAGAAGAGAATTTATGTTTACATCAACGCAATTGAATGAAAATAGATAGTAGAGATACTTCGACTAATATTTCGTAACAACGGTTGCTATGGAGATTCTATATACGTAAACATAGGAATAATATGTCTTTTAAGTTTTATAATGGACTTCTCTTTCGTAACTGTTTCCCTATAACAATTTCTGTAGATTTTCCTTTCTGATCTAAAACGCTATTTAAATCATTATTTAATTGATTGTCGTTCTCTTTACGGTTAACTTGACACTTATTAAGCCTTACATTTTCAGTTTACAAAAGAAATTACTGTCTGTTTTCTTAAATAAAAAGATAAATAAATAAATAAATATTGAAGATTCCTGAGTGTAATTCTTAAAGGTGGAATATAGAATTTCAGATACCTTCAACGATGGCAGAGGCTTATCCTTCGGTGTGCTTGGTTTCCTTGGGCTCATGCTGAGTTTGTAACTTCCAATAACTAACAATTTGGGTTAAAACATCATATTTACAATTCTCACTTACATGTAACTATGACCATTTCATAATTTATAGGCAACTTTCGGTTTTTCATAATCACTACCAAGAATTTTGTTTCCCTTCTTTCAAAGATGGCGGAATCGAGAATCTCGAGGTGAATGGCGTTACATTCTTTGGATTGATTTCATAGCGAGCATGCGCAGTTGTCCAAATCTTATTTATATTTTCTTTTAGTCTGCTTGACATGTAATGATAATTCATTCTAATATTATAACCTTTGATAACTTAATAATAAGTTTAAAATTTTTTAATCTGGTTCCTGAGTTAGCAGAAGATAGAATCAATTGGACCACTTGAGGATAGGCGGGGCTACGTAGTTCCAAAATATCCCACCAGGCTACTGCTTGGTTTGTGGGATAAACAAAGCCATGTGCTTTGTTTTAACCCGATTCGATATAGAGGAAATGTTATATTAAAGAAGGATATTCCAAGCGTTTTTACAGAATTATTACAATAAGGATCTGCACAGTACTGAACCATTCCGTCTTGAAATATCAAAAATCGACGATTTTTTAAGTAATTCACACTAAGTTATATGTTTGTTTATTGCACATGATCCCACATTACACGTCATACGTGACGTCGATAGGGGCGTAGACCTCAAGTGGTCCATTGCAGGCCAAAGAATCAATTGTAGGCCTAAATAACAATTTGACTTAGTCAAATTTCTTCCCATGACGAGAAAGCGCTGTTTTTTGCCGAAATCCTAGTTTTCTTCCGAATCTTGGCATTTTTTTTTACCTTCCGGAGTTTGTAATATTTTTAAAGAACAGCAACTTAAATGATTTCATTTCTATCCTTAACTGACTATTTCGTAGTGGTGCGGAACCGTTGAAGTTAAGACAAATATTCGTAATTTTGAAAACAAGCGATTCCGAATATACTTTACCCTTGAACAGCGCGGGGTTTTTTCTCAATCAATATTTTGGAAATTTTTTTGTAGTTTTTCGGCAATTTGAAAAAAAACTCGCAGACGAACCGCGTAGTTTAGAAATATCGAAAAAAATAATTAAGAAAATGTTAGGTATGTCATAAAAGCGTAACGTATTATGTAGATACTTTTTATCATTTACTACCATAACAAACACACAAATCTATCTATATAAAAATGAATGTTTCTTTGTTTGTTTGTCCCGTATGCATTCCTATACCATTCATCAGATTGCGATGAAACTTTGGTGAGTTGTTGTGCGCACGCCCGCGAAGGTTTCTGAATTAGTAGAACCATTTTACAATATCTGGCACGCAAGACGTTTCAACAAATGATTGCTCGAGCAACGGGAAGCAAGACTGGAAACCGTACAAGTATGCATTGCTCGATCCAGACGAACACTGCATGCTGATGTAAATCTTGGTGCATTCCTTTACGATGGTAATTATTAGGGCAAGGCATTTGATGATTTTGCATCTTTTTTCTATGAAGGTTGAAACATGGCTCGCATATATGAAAATGTGTAACATTACATAATTAGTTAAATAAAGGCAATTCGTTAGGGCATTTTTTTGCATTTTTCGGCATTTTTTAGGGATAGGTCATTTTTTTGGCAATTTTTAGGTCATTTTGAGCATTTTTAGTAGTTTTTTGGAATGCAATGTCATTTTTTTTATACTTTGAGATTTTATTTATTATTCAGTATCTTTGCTTGTCCTCATTCAAGCCAACAAATTTTTCCAGAAAACAAGTAGACCTTTTTTTTTTTTTTTGGTTGTCAAGTTAAAAAAGTAAAAAAGAAGGTTTAATGTAATAAATTCAAATGTTTTATTGTTCATTTTTTTTTTTGTCATTTTTTTACTATTTTTAGGTCATAAATGCATTTTTTTATTTGTCATTTATTAGCAAATTATAGGTCATTAAATGCCTTGCCCTAGTAATTATGATTACAATCCTAAAACAGAATTAAAACAAACACTTTCTTTCTTTGAGTGGCATTGCAACACATGCCGGGTACAGCTAGTCTATTATAAAAAGTTAAAATATATCAAGGGTGGGAATTTTTCCACGCTCATTCTCCTCCAAACGGGTCCTAGGGTCTACCCAGCCCTCTCTAGAATGGGTACCGGGTTTCTTTGCCGGGAGTTAAAGGCGGGCGGGCGTCGGGCTGACCTCAACCTAGTCCCGTAGGCTGTTTGTCGGGAGCCTAACCTTCCGACAAACCCAAAGGGTCTGTTCCAGACCAGTTGAACGAGGGTACTTTAACTAAAATTTATCAAAACTTCCGCACATAAATACTTGTTTGTGTCAATTCTTCAAAGAGGGCCGTGTGAACCTTTGTGATTCGCCACGTTCCGGAAGGCCGGTAACAGCTGCAACCCCGCAGAATGTCAGAGCCATTGAGGCGGCAATTTTGAACGACCGGCGTGTGCAACTGCGAACCTTATCTCAGCAGTTCAACATTTCCTACGGTGCGGTGTTCGATATTGTTCAGGACGTATTGAAATTTCGTAAAGTTAGTGCTCGCCGGGTGCCTAAGAACCTGACAGACGACCACAAGGGCCAGCGAATGATGACAAGCTTGGATCCCTGAACGCGTTACACCGCAGAAGGGCATGACTTTCTGGAAGGAATCGTCGCTGGTGATGATTCGTGGGCGTACCACTACACGCCCGAAACAAAGCAGGCCTCTAAGGAGTGGAAACATGCTGCTTCCCCAGCAAAGAAAAAATTCAAAGTGACTCAATCTGCTAGGAAAGTGCTTCTGACAGTGTTCTGGGATATCCATGATGTTTTATTGGTGGACTTTGCTGAACACGAGACCACTGTGAATGCTGCAGCTTACACTAAAACTTTGGTAAGTTGCGTCGTGCCCTTCGTGACAAACGCCATAATATTAATGCTGACGATGTCAAACTTCATGACAATGCTCGCCCCCATGATGCGGCTTCAGTTCATGAGAAAATCAACAAATTTGGTTGGGAGGTGCTGAAACATCCACCATACAGTCCAGACCTTGCACCGTCGGATGTTCATCTGTTTGGTCCCATGAAGAAATTCCTGGCCGGCCAACGCTTTGCGACTGACGCAGAAGTGAAATCAGCAGTTCGCAAATGGCTGTACTCCAACCGAACGGACTTCTATGAACAGGGTACATTGAAACAGGTATCACGATGGGAGTAATGTGTTGAGAAAGTTGGCGACTATATAGAAAAGTAGCTAAAAGATGTAAGTTCATTTGTGATTTTTTTTTGTTTTTTTGCCTATTAAACTTTTTTGACAAAAAATTATTGTGCATTACTTCTCGATCCACCCTCGTAGAAAGAGTGCAGAAGTCACATCCGTTTACGACTATTATGAAAACCTTATTTGAATTCTTGGCCAAAAGTAAAAATTTACATTCTCATTTTCACGGTCTTCCAACTCTCTTTTTTAAGTGCATAATTTGTTTTTTATTTTTGTTCAAAAAGTCGTATTTATTTTACTAGTTTGAATGACAGAATCATAAGAATTTGCGAATTTCAGTGATAAAAGAGAACAATATTATTAATTGAAGGATCTTAAGACGTTGAAAATGAAGAACAGGAGGAATGTTGCCCGATCTGGGGGCACGGCAGTGCCCCCGCCAAGACGAGCCGAAGGCAGGAAGGGCACTACGTACCTTTTCTGGAAGTGTTTCGTCGTATTTTCGAACTCTCTTAGCTTCGGCCTGGATAATACTAGAGAGCTCAAATTTTCAGGATAAGATGCAGTTACCATACTAATGAAATACGCTAAGTTTCATTTATCTAGCTTTTATACTTTGGATTTTATTAATACCTAAAATACGTCGATTC
>JAFIDM010022379.1:5116-15924 GCA_023159025.1 Thereuonema tuberculata
GATTAGATTCCAGTGTGAGATTCCTTTAGAACACTATTAGAAAAATAGGTCATTCATTGAATAGAAAACAATGGAAGTTTGTAACAATCCATTCTAATTCATAATAAATTTGTATTTGCATTAATCTCATTAAAAGTAGTTAGATTAGACAACTGAAATTAAATATTTAATAATTTAAATCCATTTTCAATTAATGAAAGACGGGAAGGAAGATTGTTGGATTTAACTAATTTTATAAATTGAAAAGTTATGGATTTTTTTTTACAGTTCTTACAACTTTAAAAGAAAAAAGAAAAATTGTTTGTAATAATAACTGCGAAATGTTTTTAAATAAAAAAACAATACTGGTTTCATTAAATTTCCATGAGAATTTATTTTTACATTGAAAAGGAAAAAAAAAACATACATTAAATTATTAATTTAATAATTTACATTAGTTTTTAATTTTACAACAAACTGAATTTATATATTTTTTTCCAGATATGTTGTTTTAATAATAATTATGTTTAACTATTCATAATAAATGCTTTTGCAAGGGTTGCTTAAAAGATTAAAAATGGTCTCGTATTCGTTGCTAGGCAATTGACTCTGCCATCACCTGCATCTAAGAACACCAAGGCCTCACATGAACAAAGTAACTTAAGAGAGTTAAGAAATGGAGCAATTGTTGTGAAGGAAAGTTTCAGAAGGAACCAAATAATTTAGGAGAATAAGAATCAATTCACTTCCAATTGGTCAATTCTTACTATTTTCTGATTCTATTTCGAATATCGTTTTTTTTTCTATTTGAATAAGAATATTTAATTTAAATTTATTTTATTTTTATTAATTTAATTTTTTATCGCATTTTAATTTCTTTTTATATGACTCAACACTTTAAATAACAGCACATTTTCTTGATTTGACTTTGAGAGATCTATGGGAACAACAATGGGGATTTTTTGATGGTCCATAGGGCCGATCCCGATGATCTCTTGAATTCATATTCAATGATGAACTGTTTCTCTGAGAAGAGATCTTTTATCTTTAGAAAAGGACCAAAATAATGTCCTCCTTGATCCGGCTGATAAATGCGAAGAACCAATTCACTTAAAAAACCATTTAATAAATAAGGACATATTTTGGAAATAATAAAATAACAATTTTTGTGTGTCTTTTCTGTTCAAAACAGTTGCATTCACGTTGTTGTAAGCCTTCTGTTGAGGAGAGAAACTTAAACGTAACTTCTGAATTTTCACGGCCCTTGACTGATAATTTGACAACAATGAAATCTATTTGTTTCAAATATTCCTTTGTATCAAATGTCAAAGAAAAACCTAAATCAAATTCTGTTCACTTTTGCAATACAAGTAGAATTAGGTTTTGTTTATTTGTTGAACTCATTTGAAAACCTTCTCTTAAATCAAAACATAACCAAGTTAAATTAATGAACTTGGAAATTACTTGAGGGGAAACATTGATTATTTCATCATCAATTATCAAATCCTTCAATGTTTGGGAAGAAGGAAGAAGCTGTGATGATTCTACACAAAGTCCATTCAGTAATTGACTGTCACATTTTAAAGATTCCATTTCACAAGAACTAAACAAACGAAAGGCATCTTGTTCAGTAAAAAACATTTTACTAAGAACAGAGAATTGATGAAGAAACGAGAATGTTTTGAGACAATGACTCGAATGTTTTTCAGATTTATATCTTTCCAATTTTTCCCTTCATTGCATAAATCGTTTAAATCAACCACATGTGGGGATAATGATGTGAAATGAATTCCCAGTTCCGTAATTGTTTTTGATTGACATAAGCAATCTATTAATTCTCTAAATTCATTCACAGATACAAATACATCATTTAAATACAGTTTCTTCAGTTGACACTCAGGGCTTTTCATTGCATCAATTAGTGGCTGAATTTGAACATATGAAGGAGAATTATTGTCTCTTACAGATAACTCATTCACTTCAGTTGATAAACCTAATGATCTGAAATTCTGCAAATTATGTGAGATTGCAATAATATCTTCATTTAATAAATAGAAGCAATTGATTGTTAAAGTAATCACATTTTTTCTTGAAATTCTATAAACTAGAAGAGAGACAGATTCATTACAATGAGGATAATTTATTGCAATAGTGTGGGGATTTAATTTCTGAATTTCATCCATTAAAGCTATTAACTGTGACTGACTGAAAGGTTTTTCATGACATAACTTCAAACGATCTTTCGACTGACAAGGAAAATGGAGCCTCACAATCCCACACGAAAAATCACGAAGATTAGTTAAATCAAGGATGTTTGTGTCATTTTGTGATGAATTATGATGAATATTGATAATGAATTCACGTTCTTCATTCTGTATTTCTCTGTCGGTAACTTTCCATCTCAATTGATTGTCAAATGCAACCACCTGATTATCATCATTAATACTTATATCCAATTGTAAATCATGTGGAATTAATTTGTACAAAATATCTTTGTTTGTCAGAAAGTCACAGCAATCTTCCTTGAAAATTAAGGCATTACTCCAATTTCCAAAGTAAAACCAATCAGGTATTAACTTGAGAATATTGTTTGAGTATCTTTTAATAATCCACAGAGAAATGGAAGGATTAGAGAATCTTCTTTTTCCATTTCTATCAGGAAGCTAAGAAATATTTCATTAAATCTTTCTTCATTTTCCAAAAATAATTTGTATAAATACAATGCACAGGAAAACTCTGAGAATGACTTATGAAAAGGCTCTAATAAGGTGTCATCAGAAGAACATTCGATGAGAAATCCCATCTTCAAAAGAAAATCTCCTTCAATTTCTTCTTTCTCAAAAATTACTTTATTTTTCTGTATTGCTTCAAATGCCTTTTCACCAAACTTACAGAGGATGTCAAATAGCTGTTTATTCTCTTTAGTTAATGAGGTTTCAAACAAATCCAACTTTTTATAATTTCTGCCTATTTTCTCATAAACCCTCTTTATTACAAAATTTACAATTGTTTTGTATAAATCAGTGAAAGTGTCAGGAAGGTCATCAGTTTTTTCGTTTTGTTCAATAAGAATACAGAACAACAACAACATGAGAGGACACTCACACAGTTGGGATATCCTGTTATTATTTTCTAATGTTGCTTCAATGTGTTCAGTACCTGTAACAAAATATTGTTTAATAAATTCCTTTCTTTTGTCTTTAGAGAATCCTCTGATAACTATCTTTTCTAAGTAAACTAAATTATAATCTCTCATTTGATTAGTGGGTCTTGAGGTGAATAAAATGTGGAAGTTTTCGTTTCCTTGAATTTCTTTTATGAATTCAATGGTAGAGTTTTTCTTTGAAACAGGGACTTCGTCTAAACCATCTAATACGAATAATACTTTAGAATTTTGAATAGCCTTTAAGATATCGTCTTCATAATATCCGTTAATATTTAATTCCAATATCTGATTTGATAGAAAACCTTCAACTGATTCAGCATTATGGTTTCTTAACTCAATGATGAATAACAAATCATAAGATTTGAGTTTTCTGTCAGCCCATAATTTTGCTATTTTGTAAACTAGGGAGGTCTTACAATATCCTGGCTTCCCTTCAATGAAAATCTGGCTTCTTCTATTAATGGACTCTATTAAATCAGCCATACTTATGTGCTTATGTTCTATATCTCTGCCATTGATGTTTTCTGTTACCAACCGTAGATCGATGTAATGGTCTTCTATTGTCATTTCTTTATCCAACCAAGGCACGTGTTTCATTGGTAAAGATAAATAATCTTTCTTCAGTTCCTTACTGAAATCTAGAAATAATAAAAATTACTAATTAATAAAATAAAAAAATTTGAATAGTTAAAAGAAATAAAAAAAGTGAATATAATTTTGCTGCAAAACATAAATTTCAGGGCGACCTATACTGATCAAAAAAATTAAAAATAATAATACAAAAAGCAAGTAAGGTCATGTAAGGAAAATTAAAGAAAAAAGTTAGGAAAATAAAAAAACAAAAACCCCTGCGGATATTGAGATTAAAAGATTAAGAGAAAAAGAAAAAAAAATGATTTTGCATTCGTACTGACTACGTCAGTACATGAGTCCGAAACTTTACCCATCACGCTATAGCTGCCAACTAAAATTAAATAGTCGAATTTGTAAGATTTAGGCAACAGCGATAATACAATGAAAACAAAGCCAAATATCTTGAACATGAGGGGGCGTTGGCCCCTTAAAACTTATTGATACGTTGTTTGGGTCTCTGAACATGGTAGTGAAGTCCGTTTGTCGATCCGAACTTCGGTTTGGGAGTTGTTAGGGGTGGACCGACACGGACGGACGGACAGGAAAAGCGCAATAGCTACCGATTTTGGTTGCAATCACAATAAATGGGTGGCTAAAAATTACTTAGCTAAATTAATGGCTAAATTATTTATGTGTTAAATGTCTAATGTGTTAATGCGTTTTTTAGGCGCTTTTTCTTATTTGAATTGTGCATGGAAAATCTGTTAAGGCTGTCTGAGGACAGTGCAGCAATTTTCTTTATTTTATTTTTATTGTATATTTTGTTTTTAGTTTAGTTTTGTGGAGGTGCCATACTTATTTCTACTTCAACTTTACTAAATTTTTCTTCTAAAACTTTTAATTTCTTTGCAACAAAAGAAAGAAAACAATTTTTTTTTCTTCATGAGACCTATGTAGCTGTATTTAGAATACTGTACACCTGTGATATAGGTTCTGAGAGTTTAATTCTAATGAAACTCAAATTAATCCTACTCAAATTAAGAAATAATTAATTAGGTTATGAATTTAATATTTTTATCGACAATATCAATGATTAATTTTTTTATGTCACCTATTTTTTGACTATTATACTTCTTCCACTTAATTTGGTTAAAAAGTTTATATACAATATTACCGTTTAAACGGTATCCAAAATTGTTTTTTATTTTTTTATCATTTATTGAAATATGCCAGTTGTTTCTAATTATATTGTTTTTAATATTTTTTTTTCGTTTTTTATTATAAAAAAAATTATTTAAATTGTTTTATAAGTATACTTCTCATCAATAGTTATTATTTTAAATTTTTTCCTTATATCATTTTTTTCTTCAATTCTTTTTGTATTGAAATTATAAAAGATATTTCTTAATATTTTAAAACAAGTTTTATTAATATTTTCCATTTGTTTTTTATTAATAAAAATCCAACTGTCCAGTCCATAATTTATAACAGAGTCTGCAAGGGACTTATAAATTATAATTTTTTGTTTTAAATGAATAATATGCTAAATGTTGTAGAACAGATAGGCTAAGGAGTTTAATTTATTTATTACATAATGATAATGAGTAGTCCAAGTAAATTTCTCATCTATATATACATCCACGTATTTTTGCTGAGTGACGGTCTATTTTATCACCATCACATAAGACATTGTTTATTTGTTTAGTTTATACAATCTTTTTTGTGCAAGAAACAATATAAAGTTTTATTATTTTATCATTTTATTCTTTTTTTTTATAGTCATTACTTTTGTCTTTTTAATATTTATTGTACTTTTATTAATTATGGCCCAGTTATTTATCCCATTTATATTCTTTTGTAAACCATTATATGCTTTCAATTGATCTCTGTCACTAGTAAAGATTAGGACATCATCAGCGTATAAGTAGATATTTGAAAAGGATATACAGTTATTTATAGATAACAGATGATGGAGACAGTGACCCCTCAGTGACTAAAAGTAAAGAAATAAAAAACAAGAACAAAATGTGGAATTCAAAACCTTGGGCAGCACTCAGGCTACCACAAAAGGTATTTGACCACAAAGAAAGGAAAAGAAAAAAAAAGCAATAAATAACAAACCCTCTAATAGGTGAAATAAAAGCAATTAATTGAAATAGGAATGCCTTTTTGAGTCGAGCTGATAGTCTGGGACGGCCGTTTCGAGCTTATTGGGCTCTCCTCAGCCAGAGCTAATCAGCTAGTGCAAAACTCAAAAGGCGTAGGAGGGGAGGTATTAATAACACATGATGGAGATAGTGACCCTTCGATGACTAAAAGTAAAGAAATAAAAAACAAAAACAATAAGCTCGAAACGGCCGTCCCAGAGTATCAGCTTGACTCAAAAAGGCATTCTTATTTCAATTAATTGCTTTTATTTCACCTATTAGAGGGTTTGGTTATTTATTGCTTTTGAAGAGATTAAATATTTAAGTCAAATATTTAATAAAATAATTTTTGTTTTGTGCTTCATATTAAAATTAAGAAGTTGTTATGCAATTGCATAATTATGACGTCATGGGCAGACGTACATAAAAATCACACCCGAGACGAATTTTTAGTTAGAGAGTTAGAGTTAAAGAGAGACAGAACGAGTACGAGAATCAGAACGAGAATGAGTGGGAAATAGCAAAGAACTCAGATGGCAGAATGGCATAGTTACAAGAAGACTGGAGATACAAATATGTCGTCCGATAGAAGTTAGAACCTACGATTAAATAGAAGAAGACTATAAGAAGATAAAATTGATACAGAAGAAATAGAAAAATTTCCCAAAGAATTAAGACGAAGTAGATTCAAGAAATTAGCAGACGACACATGACCCTATTAAAAGGCAGTTTGTAGCGAATACCGCCAGGAGGACGAGTTCGGTTGACGTCATCATTTCTCGAGATCACGTTGAAGTTAGCGGCTGTTTCGAAGCTCGTGTCTACACAGAAGATTTTGGCTGTTTCAAGTATCTAAGAAGAATTGTAAAGTCTACAATTATAAAGTTTGAAGATGGATTGATTAGTATGAAGAAGATTACTAAGAACAGTCTACCGAATCAACTAAAAACAACGAGGATAGAAGAAATTATCCGAAGTGCAGATACCACGGAGGCCGAGAAGTAAAATCTACGGAAGCTACAACAAGACAAAGCAACCACAAGTAGGAATTCACGGAAGAAAGTAGTGAACTTCATTTCTTGTGAGTAGAAACCTATTTATTTTTGAACACTCGTTCGAATTTAGAAGTCAAGAGGATATTAAGGAATTATGAAAGGAAAATTCTTAAGCAAAGAATTTATGAAGCCAATGATAATGTGAAGATAGAATTAAAATTCACATAAGGTGAAAAAGCCAAAGTTTGAATAAGTAATTTCAACGAGAATTAAATTTCGCATAAGGTGAATAAGCCAAAGTTTAAATAAGTAATTTAAACTAATAGAAATATTTGACAAGTAAGGACAGATATTTAGTTAACAATAGCTAGATTATTGAAAGATTATAATTTATTAAGTGTTAAATGCATCGAAAGAGAAATAGAGAAATATAAAGAACTATATTTACTTAAGTTATTTGAAGAATAATAAAATTATAATGAGCCACATTGAATATATTTAGCGTGCTGTACAAAGGAAAGGAAGAAGATACGAATACTCAGTTTTCAAGTAATAAACTGTTTAATCTGAATTAAGATTACTACAGAGGAACTTAAGAGACTTGAAACTTTTGTATATTACAACTTTAATAACTGCAACTATTATCTACTCTGTGCATCAAGTATTAACAAATAGTGTTAAATAAAAATTAAAAAAAAATTAACCTGTTTGTCTCTTTTCAGCTTTTTTTTTTCCTTTTCCTTTCTTTCTGGTCAAATACCTTTTGTGGTAGCCTGAGTGCTGCCCAAGGATTTGAATTCCACGTTTTGTTTTTGTTTTTTATTTCTTTACTTTTAGTTATTGAGGGGTCACTGTCTGCATCATGTGTTATCAATACCTCCCCTTGTACACCCTTCGAGTCTTGCACTAGCTGATTAGCTCTGGATGAGGAGAGCCCAATAAGCTCGAAACGGCTGTCCCAGAGTATCAGCTCGACTCAAAATGCCATTCTTATTTCAGTTATTTATAGAGTTAATATATAAATTAAACACTAAAGGTCCTAAATTGGAGCCCTGTGGGACCCCAGATATAGTATTGCACATTTTGCTTACATGGTTTTGCATTTTTATTTTCATTTTTTTATTTTGTAGATAATTCGTTATTAGATGATGAATTTTACCTCGAATGCCTATGATTTTCAATTTTTCCAATAACAATTCATTATTTATACTATCAAAGGCTTATTAAAATCTATGAAGGCAATATATATAATTTTTCCGCTATTAAGTTCATTATTTATACTTTCACGAAGCTTTTTTAGTAGAATTCCAGTGCTTTTTTTTGGTTGGTATGCGCATTGATTACAATTTAATAGTATATTTGTGTTAATGTAATTGTAGATCATTTTATGTAAATAACTCGAATATATTTGAAATATTCGAGAGTAAAGATATGGGTCTATAGTTTTCAAAATTATAATAGTTTTTTATGTTGCCACCTTTGTAAATCGGAATAATATATGCAATCTTCCAAAAGTTTGGATAGATTTCAGTACTAATTATATTTTCAAACAGTAATTCCAAAAATTGTGCTAAAATATTCTCATGTTCTTTAATTTCCTTTATTTTGAATAGATCACATCCATTGGAATTATGTTTTTTGAAATTAGATATAATATTTTTAATATCTAGCAAATTTGGAGTAAAAGCTACCAGAGTATCCTTTCGGAAATTTTTTTCATAATTTAATTTATTTAAACTAGAAATCGTTATTTCGTTACTATTTGTTTTGTTTTTTATAAATACATTTTTATTATAAATTTCTTACAACAGTTGTATTCAACTTTTTGGTCAGCCAGTTTCATCACTAAAAGAACTGTGAGACAATATTTATCATTAGTCCGTCATTCTTAGACCCAACAATCCAAAACTGATATAAATCACCGATTGCTTACCTTCTATTATTTTCTTTTTATTTTCTTCTTCTGATCGTTTTCCTTCACCCTAAAAGAAGCAGGATTTTCCTTTTAGTCATTTCTAACATGAATTCTTTTGATTTTCGAAAAACATTTGTTTTCTTGTGAAATTATAAAATAAAATCATTGTGAATTTACATTTTTTAATGCGAAATTATTAGTGACATTTTGTAAGAGAACATTCTGGATGAAATTAACGAGTGAAAATATAAAAGTATTAACCAAATTCAAATTTGAAAAGATATTGCAAACTGATTACATATATTATGTATGTGAATACATATGAAAGGTACACTATATGGCCAAAAGTATCCGGACATCCTGTGTTTGGGACGCGGAGGCTCCCCAGGCATGTATTAATATGATGTCGGTCACCCTTTTGCATCGATGACAGCCTGAAGACGTCTGGCAAGATTTTCCTCCAGGTTTTGATAGGTGGTCGTAGAAACTGATTTCCAGGCGGCCATGACAGCTGAAGTGAGTCCGGTCACGGGAGATGGGCGATGTGGATGGGCACGTAATCTGCGTCTTAGTTCGTCCCACAGATGTTCAATGGGGTTGAGATCGGGGCTCTGAGATGGCCAGTCAAGTTCTGGAACACAAAACTACAGCCGCACAAGCTTTGATGTGTGTATGGGACAGTTATCCTGCTGGAAGAGAAACGGGTTTTCCCCAAACCTTTGGGAGGGCAACGTTGTCCAGAATGGCGGGCAAAATACATTGCAGAGTTCGTGTTGCCGTCAGAGGAACTAAGGGACCGAACCACGAAAATCCCCTCCCACACACACACACACACCATTATGCTGCCGCCAAGGAAGTTAACAGTTGGTACAATGCAGTCGGAGAAGAAGCGATCACCCGGCATCCGCCAAATCCACATGCGTCCTTCGAACTGCCAGATCATTACTCCACAGAATGTTATTCCACTCCTCCACAGTCCAATGGCGGTGAGCCCTGCACGATTGCAACCGAGTTCGCATTAACGGCGGAGATGTTCGGCTTGTGAGCGGCCGCACAGCCGTGGAAATTCAAGAAGTTTCGACCTCGGCGAACAGTCCTGCTGCTAGCGATACGCCCGACGCATGTTGGAACTCCGTCGTCATCACTAACAACGGAGACTTGAGATTTTGTTTCCCTACTCTCTTCAGGGTTACGGTCAGTCAGTTTTCTCGTCTACCATTTCGTGCAGCTGTCGTTTTACTGCCTCGTCGTCTCCATTTTACAATTACCTCACTTACAGTTGATTTCGGCACCTGGAGCAATGTCACCAATTTCGCCTGATTTATTCATTTCATTGGGAACGAAGAATTATGATCGCCCAAGCCCCCACAACGCTTTTATAGCGTCCGATGGCGCATCAAACCTCCTGACCTACCCAATCCACTTTGTCGGAAGAGTGTCTGGTAACTTTTGGTCGTATAGTGCACATACAATTACAAATTTTACATTCAATGTTAAACTAAATATATCTCTCATTGTTGTGAATCACTTGTTCTAAGGATATTAATATTTGTTATTGATATCCTCTCATCCCGTAATAACTTACTAAAAATTACTAAACACTTAAACCATTTTCAAGTAATAAGATCATATAGTTTGGTTCTGAAGGAGTAGTGGGAAAGAATACTATAGATCCTTTTTTTTTTTAGGGAATTCACTGTCACTGACCCTTTCGTCTCCTCCCAGTCTAGCAGTGTGCTCACCATTGCTTTGAATTAACAACTCATCCGAGAAACTAACAACGAAAGTTGTTAAAAAAGTCCACCTTGATGTGAATAATCTCCTGTGTGTTTTTACATCTTGTAACCTGTCTTTTTTATTTTTTATTCTAAAAATTAAATTGTATCTCTTAAACTTAACTTTTATTTTTCAATTTATTATTATTTATAGGAAAAAAAGTATCACACTGACACACAATTTTACCTCTTTGAAAGAAACCTGTTCATGAAATTGTGAGATTGAAAATTGTTTCTTTAAGAAAAAATGAAATCAAT
>JAFIDM010022380.1:0-26113 GCA_023159025.1 Thereuonema tuberculata
AAAGGTCTTCTCCAATCTTCCCTCTAATTATGTTCTTTCCTTTCTGGCTCTCAATACCCTGTGGAAGTCAATGTGGAAACCACCATATATCCTACTTAATAAGGTATATCTAATAAAGAAAATGTGATAGCTCCAACATTCAACAGCAGCAGCAACTATTCAATTTTATCCCTTGTGCAAAATTAGCATAGAAGCAGTTCATTAATAGCTAGAACTTAATAAAGTGCATTATGACAAAGTCATTTATGACATCAGAGTTCAGATCGATGGAATTAAATTTGATTTTTAAGAGTAGCTGTGATGTTTGTAAGTTTACAAACTAGGAGCTTGAAAGTGAACACTTGGTTTGAAAATAAAATAACCCTTCAACAAGTCCCATATTAGTGACTCCTTTAATATGGAATGCAGAATCGCATTGCAAAAACTGTTTTGAATGAATAGGTTATAGAATCACCAGAAACAGGAATAATGATGTACAATCTTCAATTCTAACTAGGGTTGCCAGCTCACCTGGATTAAAATAGCTCTGTCATTTGGCTTTTCATGGAAAAGCCAAACAAAATTTTCTTCTTTTTTTTTATTAACATGCACATAGCTTCATAAGCTTCTACAATGAAAATATTATCTTTTTCCAGCATTCTGATGTATTCTTGAAATATTTTTGCTGCATTAATGAAGAACATTAAATGGATATAAAGTAAAAATCTTTTGCATAGTCTTTGATATCAAAATACTTTTGTAAAATAACTGAACAATGATTTAAAATAGCTTTTAATACCAAGCCAATTATGGAGCATTCTTTCAACCATAAGTTCTGAAGACAACCATCCTATAGAGGCAAGTGAAAGTATTTCTTTCCATTCAACATCAACAACATAATCCTTAAGCTCTACTCATATTTTGCAGACATTGGAAATGATTATATATATAATGACTGTATAGATATAGATGTGGAAGTAGTTAGTCTTAATTAGCACATTTCATGGTATTATGTATAATGTGGGCTGAGCAATTGCAACTCAATATTTTATTTGAATCATGCAAAAGTCAGAAAACAGTATTGTTTTTGTCATTATTAACATTTGTATTATGTGCAGTATACGACACCTTTTTTCATTGATAAGCCATTTGCTTTCATAATTGTAGTGACATAGTTATGTACAGATGATGCAGTTTCATTAGACCTTTCATAGAAGTTTACTTTCAATGCCTCCCATTTACTGTAAAACACCTTACACAAAGAAAACATTTTCTGATTCCCTTTGTTTCTTGCATATGTCACAAAAAAAAATTAGTTGTTGAGACTTCAGTTCAGTAATAAAATCCTTAATACATCTGGGTGTCAATACATCTGTTATCAGACTCTCTCCATTTGTTTGTTCATGGTCTTTTATTTCCAATATTGAAATTGCTAAATAAGCAGGATATTAATTTATTGGTACAATCCATACTTGAGTAACTGACGTTATGTTTCTGTATGATACATTACAGTCAGTTCTGCAGCTGCAATTTAACTACTATCAGCTGACGGTATCTTTGAAAAGTTATACTTTAACTTTGTTATTGTGCCCTTTTTAAGAAATTTGTAAGTTTTCAGTTTAGAATGCCATTTCAAATTTGACTCACTTCCACGAACTACAGATATATATCTCATGCACATGATACATTATGCTTTGCATCTGTTGCTTGCAATGAATTTTATCCAATCGTAATGTAATTGTCCGACTGATACGATTTTAAATACATTATCTTCTTAGGAGAACTAATATTCTACTCGTCTGCAATACAACAAGAAACAACTAAATACTTATAAGACAAACTTCTAAGCTAACTAACAAAGACAAATGACACTACTCAAGTAAATCATTATTTGTGATAAAACCTATAGCAGGAAAGAAAAGAAATGAAGAAATATCGTAATTGCTATCCTAATTTCAGTTGATCTCTTAAAAATTATGTTGAGTTATTGAAAATTAAGGGGAAAAAATAATGATATAGCACTGAGAATCAAATACAAAAAAGTCTGTTATAAGATAAGCAAGCATTGTTTTTCATGAAATACATCAACTTTAAATTTCATTTCTCAAGTTTTATCTATTCAGCCACAATACATGATTTCTTGTTAAAGTACTTCGTTGAAGATACAGCGTTTTTTAGCAGCCCCAAGGTTACAGCTTGCCTGTAAAATCGCTAGGGGACCGCTCTTGCTTTTATCCTGTCTGGATGTCATACTCTGTAGTGGCCAAACGGTTAGAGATATTTGTGTTCAGCATCAAAAAGTAGGTGATCACGTACAAAAACTCAGACCTCTAGGACCACTCCCTGACCGGAAGTTGGGGTCAAAAGTGGTCGCTTCCGATAAAGTTGTCTTTATAAAATTGTGCATATTATGGGGCGGCTTTGCTTTTAACAGTCTAAAAGCATTAATTATCTTGTTTCTTAAAAACATACATCTATATTCGAACATTACAAGTCTTCTAAAAGTAATATTAAAAGTATTTCTTGAAAACAATTACAAATAGCACTGTTTAAATAAAATGTCTGGTGTAAAAATTGTCATTTTAATACTTTAAAGAAAATTAATTTTAATACTAAATTTATACCTACTTGAGAAACATTTAAAGCATTTAGGTTAATATCCATCACAGAAAACCATGAACTGTAAACACCATTTGAGATGGCAAAGGCAAATGACACTTTCCATAAATCTGCATTTCTGGAAAACAATTGTTACCATTAAAAAAATAAATACAAAATAGTTTTGAATGTTAAATGAATGTGGCGTAACCAACAAATAGACTACTCTGAAATCTCCTATAGGGAGATAACTAACTTTATTTATGGCAAATATTTAAACATATATTGTAGCAAAGACTAATCATCATACACAAAGAGTCCAAAAAAAGAGCAATAATAGATACATGAAAACTAAAGTATAAACCTAACCAATTTAATATTTTCATTTTCTGCACATAAAGGCAATCAAAAAACAAGAAACCTACCTGGAGATCTGCCTAAGTGCATCTCTGAATGTGTGTCGTTGAACAACAGCAGAAAAGCTAGGTGGTCTGGGAGGTCGGACAGGAAAATAAATTATGATACAAAATACTACCACAGCAGTGGCTATAAACTCTAGAAAAATAGAGGGAAAAAAAAAGTCAGTAAAAATATAACATCAACATTAACATAATTATTTCTTTTTCATCAATAAATTTGTAAACAAGAATTAATGATTTTGGATAAATGAGTAAAAAACTGAAAAAAATTAAAATATAACTAGAATGAGGACAACCTTTGACCTTCACCAAAACAGCTATGATTAACTTTTACCGATTCCAACAGTTCTTTTCCACAAATGATATCCATTTGCTGCTCTTGATAAAGCAATTACACACCCAATAATCACTTTTTCTTTATTCTTCAATTAAATCATGATTTTCTTACTTAAATTATGAGTAATTTAAAGAATTCTAAATCTGTCAATATTTACTATATGTTTTTCTAGGTAACAAATAAAAGTATTAAGAATCAATTCATTTTCTTAAATTAAAAATATTTATAAAAAAAAAATGGTTAAGAGGAAAATAATTTCATTGAATTTTTTACCCTATATTTTTGCAAAAATTAACGTTTTAATTTGGTTTTATTATAAATAATTAAAGTGATTCATAATTTAAAGTGATTCAAGTAATCAGTGATTTTATTTGTAGTGGGTTTTTATCCCTTTTTATTCATTTGTAAAATGTTTCTACGCACGTTAAACTTATCATCATATTATTATAAATAATAATTAATTACTCATTAACAAATAAAATAATATCCTTCAGAAAGAAGTTTTATAAAAAAAAAAAAAAAATAGCCTTTTTTTTTTCTAAATATTTTTACTTTTTTGTTTTGTTAGCAGCTTACAATATCAATATCAAGCAAGCTATGTATTTACATATTTTTAATGGCACAAACAAAACTGCCTAACATTAAAGAGAAATTTCTGATACGAAGTAGAAATAAAAACTAATATATTTTTGCTTTTGCAAAAAAAAAAGGAAGGAAAAACTAGATGTATTGAAAGGTATTTTGTTACACATTGGTGCATTCTGTCATCAAATAATGAAAAATTTCAGATTACTGTGATCAAGTAAGCATTTGATCAACCAATAATATTACAAAAAGACAAAAAACTCCTAAATAATTAAAAGTTAAACAATCTCACTACAGGTCTAGATAGGAGAGTACAAGGAGAGGACATAGCCTGTATATCAAGGATTTTGATGCCCTTTTGGGAGATGAAAAGTACACATGGAGTACTTCAAAAATATATATAGTCTATGGACTTTGAGATATTTGCTATTGTTTTCATTGGATTTCCTATATCAGCTTAAATGCTAGAAATGCAGCAGTTGTGTTAAATCAGATATTAGTGTAATGGCTTTCTGGGGTCGAGGTGTTGAGATTGAATCCACAGCATGCTTTTTTTATTATTATTGTTATCTTTTTTCATCGTAGCTTTTTTTTTTTTTACTTGTTTCTTATTTTTTTGTCGTGGTTTTTCTTTTTCCTTACTTTAATATACTTATTTTAATTATTACTAGCAAACCTGTGGTCACATGATCTTGGATTCTGAGATAATTTTCTCATCACCCACGACCGCTTTCTCACAACCTGCGAGTACGTCTAGGAAACCTGAAGTTTGATTGTACAGTGAAACTTGGATAATTTGAAGCTGAAGGGACCAGGGAAAAAGTTCGAATTATCCAAAAATTCGAATTACATATATTCTCTCAAACAAAAAAGATAAATAAAAAAGATTAACTCCACGATCAAAGATACACATAAACTTTAAGAATACTGCTACATTTTTTTTTCTCATTAAATCAAATGTTTTTAACTAGCTTAATTATTCATCACTTAAAAAAAAAAAAGCAGATATTTTTAATTGCTTCATTGAATGCAATCTTTTGATTCATAGCACATGATTCCAACCTATCAATTGATACAAAAATACATTCCAACCCTCGCTTTTGTTTTCCTTAGAAAGTCTGTTAAAATAAATAACGTATCTTAGCTGAGAAAAGTCTTAGGAACAATTTTTACTGTAATATTTTAAGGACAATCGTATGAAAAATTCGAATTATCCATGATTTTTTAACATTATTTTAATACAGAATTCTAGGGACCGAGCAAAAAATTCAAAAAATTTGTTTCACTGTAGTTGGTTTATCTGGTTGGTTGGTTATAGACAATTATGAAAATGTGCATATCTGGGAGACATCTCACAGATAAGAGAAGTCCAGTTGACCCACGTAGATAAAAATGAAAATGTGAGCATTCTCAACACTATACCTAACATTTGTAACCTTATTTGTATTTCTGTGTCTTATTGGTTTCAGAGGAGATAGGTCGAAAAATAAAATCAACTTTTCTTTTAATAATCGATTTTTGATCTCTGACTTACATTAATAGTGCGACTTCCAATGAAATTTAAATATTTTCCTCTTTAATTAGAAGACAAAAATAAAATTTTACTTTAATTTTATGACTTTATATTATTTATAAAAATGACCCAATGTCTCTTTTTCTTTTGCTTTCATCTTCTTTTGTTTTTCTTTTTCATTATGTTAATGCAGGTTTGTTTGTTTTTTTCTTACATTAAAAAAATTAAAGGGATTATTATTTTAAATTCCTAATCATATTTTTTTTCTGGGTTATATTAATAATGTAAGTAACAAAAACAAAACAAAAAGACGTTAACATGATAATAAAGAAAACCAGGAATGACGAAAAATTATGAAGAAATAAAAAGAAGAAGAAAGTAAATGATATCTCATCATTTATATAAACAATAAAATCATAAACAGAAAGTAACATTTTATTTTATCTTCTAATTAAAGGGGATATTTAAAATTTCTTGTCGCGATACTAAGGTAAGCCAGAAAGAACAAAAATAATAATAATAATAATAATAATATCGAGTACGTGTTGTACCCATCGTTCTGTCTGCCACTGGTCTGGTGCCTCACACATTGCACCACAGTCTCAGCACACTAGGACTTCACAAAAACACTTATGCACAACTGCAGAAGGCTGTGGTACTCAACACTACACGCATAGTTAGGAAATTTATGGACACAAGCACACATCCCTAATCATTCTTGCACACATCTTTACACTTGGCAGTATGTGCTTTGGTCCTTGACCCGCCATATTGTTTTTGCTGGGGAAACCCAAGGTTTGAAACATACAAACATAATAATAAAAAAGTACATTAATGTAACATAACGAAAAAGAAAAACCAAGATAGAAAAATAAAAAAAAAAAAAGCATGTCCAGAATCGATCTCAGGATCTAGAACACAGAAAGCTAACACTAAAATTTGAGCTATTGCCGACAACAATAACCAGAACTGCCACATTTCTAGCACACAAGCTGTTACAGGAAATCCAATGAAACAACATTGAATATCTCGAAATCCGAGGAGAGTTGGCCCCTGGAAACAGGTATATAGATTTTTGAAGTACTCTATGTGTACTTTCATTTCCCAAAAGGGCACCAAAATTCATGATATAAAGGCTCTGTCCTCACCTTGTAAGTGGAGGTAACCTTCCTCCATCTTTTAGAGGAATAGGATCCATTTAAAACTTCTAGATGGAATAGAACCAAGGAAAAATCGAGCACTACCAAGAACGAATCCAACACTTCAAGCATACAGTACCTCTTGAGATACAGACCACAAACTATAAATTTACTTCAAATTTCAAAATGTTGGCAAAAGAATAACTTAACAAAAATAACCAAAACCATTTCAAAATAATAAGGTAATAAACACATTATATACTTTGAATCTGGTTCGAAATGAGAGAATCATTGGGGAAGAAATAAAAAACAAAAAAAAAAAAAACATCCACAGTCAATCATTTTGAAACAATACAAGTGTAAGTCTTAATGTAATTTTTCATTATAAACAAATAAAGAATTACAAACCTATGTACATTAAAAGCATTATTTCATGCTTTTCTCTTGATATATCATTAGGTAGAGTCTTGTTCCTATTGACAATAAATAAGGATTTATCAAAGCTGCAAGTTAACTGAGGGTTTAACAAAATAACTGCTAAATCAAAATACATTGAAATAATCACATTGAATAGTACAGTGCTGGAAAACATTACACGTAATGAAATAATAGAATGATTTTAATTAATGAACTGAAAAATGTTATTGAAATTTCTCAAATAATAGTTACAAAAAATGAAAAAATAAGTTCTGTTATTTCATTAAAAGATGATACATTGTTGGCGACATTTCAAAGAAAAGTATCTTAAATTTCTTCCCTCTCCTGTGCATTTCATCACCTTTCACAAAAATTTCACTGTAGCATTCTTCCAGTGTTGAAGATCAGAGTGAAAAATATCGTAAAAAAAATTAAAAACAACAATTGATATAACAAACAATAACAATTTGAATAAACTAAGAGTCCGAACATTAATATTAATTCATATACTTCTTTATGCTTTTTAAAGTTATCTTTCCCCGAATTGTGACAATGTTACCAAGTGCCTGTAAATGAACTGAAAGTAGATACTTTATCTATAATGAATGACTATTTATTTATTAATAACAATACTTATTATAAAAATAAATAAATTATTTTTAATTTATAAACATATTTTTATATATTGCAGCATAAATAAATCTAATATACATTGTATATTAAGTAAATTATTTGTAACAAATAAAACACTAATTTTATGCCTAATTATTTTGCTATAATGTTAAATGTAATGAAAAACAAAATTTAGATTTTAGAGTAAATCTAAAAATTGTAACAAAAAACTAAATGACTTTTTTGTGTGAAACAAAAGCATAATGATTTTTTTTTTTTTTGCCAGTTCTGGTTTAGAACAAATAATTTTTCAGATGTCATCAGTGGAATTTGTCTGGCTGACAAGTCCTAAAGAGGACGAAATGGCCGTCCCAGACTCTCCCCGGTGACAGCTCGAGGTGCGAAATCTTTTTGGTTCCAAAAAAAGGAACAGTTTCAAAGCAGATGGCAAATGGATAATTTCCTTTGGTTCCTTATCCATAATTACTATTTTGATAACTTTCGCAATCCTTTATCACCAAATATGGCAATAACTACAGGAAAAGACAAGCTAATCGATATAGTCTTTACTGATACAGTACAGTTTCAAAGTTATCCTAGGCGACAAAAATGATACTTCAAAATAGCTGTCCTGGGTGCTTAAAAGATTCGCAGCTCATGGTACTGAAAGAGATTGAGAAGCAGAAAAATTTCTAATACAGAAACTAAGTGATTGCACTAATTGGGAAGTAATTGCAAAATGTTAAAATAAAACAAACATCATCTGTTTTAATTTTCTTCAGGAAACCTCTGCCTGAACACAATTAAACATGTTAACAAGAATACTAAATAGTATAACTGAGAAAGTGTGCTGCACACTACTGAAAATTAAACATTTGGAGACAGAAAAAGGCAATGGAAATAGCGGCCAAAAAACTGATTAAACATGAAAATTGAAAAGATGGGAAAGGATTAGCTATGTGGAGTAATTACAGTACTTATATTCCAAGAGTTCTACTTTTTCATTATGTGGATTCATTACAATTCAGGAGGAGAGGTGTATTTACAATTTCAAACATTGCCTTGGATGGGATAATTGAAATTTATGTGATTGTTTGAGGACTAAATTCTATGAAATTGTGCTAAGGGTTAAGTAAGCCGATTCTAATATTATTTAACCTTATTAATAAGATTAATTATGTGCTTCTGTTTTTAAAATTTTGAAGTTATTTCTTTTAGAGAGTAGATGGGTTGAAATTAGGATGCTTTTATAATAGAATCAGTACTATACGAAGGCATTTTATAAATGAATATTTAAAATACTTTTAATTCTGTAATATGAACTATGCAAAAAATGTTTCTGCAAAATTTATTTGAAGTCATAAGATTTACAAATCCCATCAAATCTTATTCGACCCTTAATAAAACAAACTTCACTTCTAAAATCAAAGCAAGACGACTTAAAAATGAGGAGGTTATCCATGTTAAATGCTTAATAAATTATAAATTAATTTATTCCTTCATAAGTTCTCATTTTGGTTATAAAAGTCTTCTCCAACTCCATCGTTTAAGACACATTTGTAATATAGTTGACAAATACCTACCAATACCATACAAAGAGCTGAATGTAAATCAAGAAATTACAATTAAACAGAATATAAAAGAATGACTTTTTCAAGCTGATTACTCTGCCTACTCATTTACAATTATTAATTATTTACTACAAAACTAAAATAATAATAATGATAATTATAAATGTAATCAAAATAAATACTTACGCAGTATCATTTGAAAGTTTTCGAGAATCAGAAACAATTAAAGGCCCCAAAATGGATGCAACAGCAATCCCCAATGAATTAAAACTGGTTGAAACTGCTGTTGCAGTTATTCTTTCATTTGGTGGAAACCATGTGGCTGACAACATTGTAGGAGCTGAACAAATTACTATTCCTGCTATACCGTTGAGGAACTGTCCTATATGGATCAACCTAAATAAAAAATTAAGCCTCAAATTATTCTCTTTCTAATTTTAAAAATTCAGAATAAGAACAGATATACAATTTAGATTTAACACCAATTGGATTTATTGCTTTTTTATGATCATGATCTGATTACAGTTACTTACTAGAATGTAATGTAACAATAATCATTTGAATTGTTCATTCGTTAAATGGGGAAAAGATTTTTTCTTTAAAAGAAAAAAAATAATTTTTTCTTTAAAAAGATAGTGTTCAGAAGCTTTACAATACTGAAATCGGTTTTTCATTTTTCTTGATATGAAGAATGATAAAATACTACGATGACTGATTATTTGTGTTTGTGTAAGGATGATTTCATACAGCCAAAGCAAAAACAATGAGAATCTGCAAAAAACTTAAGAATGCTATCCTGGGAGAAAAAACAAAAAGAAATATGACAGGGAAATCAATTAAACATTTTATTTTTTATTCTTTAAGAGCATTACTACTGAATTTCAAACAATCGTAAATCTATAAACAAATCCATTGCAGTGGTCACCTCATTGAAATTCTTCAAAAGCCTTTACTCTCATTCAGTTCAGTAGAAGTGTCTTTTGTAGGGAGTATTTTAATACACTTCTGGCCAATATCATCCCTTAATTTCTGCATTGTGCAACACTTTTTTGGAAATATTCTAACAAATCTTTCTTTTACATCTGCGATTTGTAAATTTCAATGTTTGCATTATTACATTTATGATGTGAGTCAATACTAGAAGTTGTGGCTCCTAAGTTACATCTACAATTTAAATCTCAAGATCACAATAAAATTTATTGTTTTCACTTACTACATTTTCTTAATTTCAAGGAAGCTTAATGTGTGTTGAAGAAATAAAGAAAAGAAACAACAACAAAATGTATTTAGTTGGCCATAATCAAGTTACCAATTTCTTTTCTTTATTTACTTCATATCATTTTCAATATTTAACACCCAAGTATAACAAAGTCTAGCTTCATTTAGACCAATCTGTTTTTTCTATGTCCTCGATTGAATTTTCTTCTTTCTTTTGAATAATCCATTGTTTCGTCAACATCTTCCTGGTCTGTTCCCAGACCATGGCTTAGGTCTCTCAATAAACACTATCCATTTCTATTTTTCTCTTTATCTTTCTTCTTGTTATATATGATATGATAATCACAACTTACACTATTTAATTAAATGATAAGTTTTCTCATCTGTGTCAAAAACATCTAAACAAAATAAATTGTCCTCGGATCTCAAAAGATCAAATGCAAACTTCTCAGTACCACATATTGTGTTGTTGATGTAGATTCTCCATCACTGCAGTTGACTTTCAACTGTATGATAGTTATTTGTAAGGCTTGAAATAGTCAAAAGAACAGCTATCAAAAATGTCTTGTTTACATTTTTATTTGGTAAATTATTTGTTAGGGAAGAAAATTATTAAAATTACCATGTAGCTGAAATTAAGTCGGTAGTAATGCATCGCATGCCGGTTCCTGCAAGTTGAAGAATTCCTGTAGTAACCACAGCAAATTGTAAACCTAGAAAGATAAAATTTTACATTATCAATGATTATATATGTTTGCATGGACTGAAAAATTTTTAACATATGCACTCAAAAAACAGCCTCAACTCAACATGTAAGGAAAAAAACATCTCTACAAAATTTTACCAATCTCTAAATCTCACAGGTCATTATTCAACATTGCAAAGATAATTCAATATCAAGTTTCACAAATGGAATGAGTTATTCCTTATTAATAGGTTAGACTAGAAACGACAGAATATTGTATTTTTTATTGCCTCTGAAGGAATGAAAGGAGAGAAAAGAATCAATTAGTTAATTGCTTTGCTTCTAATGCATTTCTACAGCAACTGTTGTTGTCCCATTATTCTGCAAATTTTTCAAGTTATCCATATGCCATTTTCAACATCATAAAAGAAGTCTGCTTTTATTCCTTGCTCGCTACCTGCAAACGATAAATGAGCATGGCCAAATATGCTCATTGGCAGAATGGCAGCAAAATACAATTACAATTTGCTTTTTAACTGAATGTTTTATCTTCTTAATAAAAATAAAAGCTAAAAATGAATATCTTGATTTCAGAAAAAAAAAAATGTGTAAGTAGCACGAGTTCCAATTTATAAAGTTTTGATGCAGCGACACCCCTCGCTACTTTGTAGACAGTTCACTTTATTATTGATATCATTGTATTTATTGTCTATATCTGCCATTTTACTTACTATTATTAGCATTTAGTACAGGAGCTAAGTGTGAAAATTTTACACTTAGCTCACGAGGATTCATTGTATAGATATCCTGTGCTTGCAAAGCAATGGGTAAAATCAGGTTTCACTTGCAACATTAGTTATTAAGATGACACAAGCACTTATCCTATGAAACTAACTTTCCTTAAGAATAGAAACTTAAAAAAAAAAAAATATCAGGAGACAAGAAACAACTAAACTATTAAACTATAATTTGGATCGAAATTTATTTAGCCATTTACTGCTGTGTTAAATGATAATTTTGTGATTAAGGGTCATGAAATAAGGGTGAACTATTTCACAATAACAGTTATATTATATATCAGTTTAAGTATGATTTATTGTGATTTTTTTTTTTTTGTATGTTAAGTGCTATATTTGGTCATTCACTGGAATTTGCTAAATGTGCAAAACTAAAAAGGCATAAAAGAGCAATAAAAATTGATTACTTCCACTTTATTGTCTGGGATGTTATTGCTAAAAACATCTATCATAAATTAATAGCATTTTTGTTATCTTAACTGACTCAGAATGATTATTGCAATATGTTATTACTAGAATATTTCCATTTAGGATTTACAGCAGTAATAAATATTTCCAGAATAAAGTACTTCTTTTTTGTTAACTTCCTAACACACAGAACTGTATTTCAGGCTAAAAATTTAGTAGTAATAAACAAATGGACTATTGGTTTGAATAGACATTGCCAGTCTTGATAAAAATTAACAGGTTTGACTGAAAAAGTGGTCTAATTATTTACTGAGGATAAAATGAACATTTTTATAAGGTCTGTTGTGATTTTAAAGGATCTTGAAATATATCAAACACTGTGTAAAAAAGTGCTAAATTTTAATGCATAGAATAATGGTAAACAATCTTGTCAAAGGATAGTATTGAGTTCTTTGTAAAAACTAATCATATAAAATAAAGTGCCGTGGTTTGATACCTAACTTATAGATTAAATAATACTCAACAACGGATACAGTTAAATTCTCAAGATAAAATTTTTTCTTGAGATGTCTACTTTAGAGGCAGCATGAATTTTAAAAAGTTTAGTTATAGCCAAACCAGCAGCCTATTAAGTCAATAACTGTCAATTAACAAGTGAGGGAAAAATGTTGGTTGGTCGATTTTTACGCCACAAAGCATCTTAGGCTTAGCTGTGCCAAGAAAGGTAAAGGTAAAAAAGCGAGACCTAAACTTATGTATTTTAGTTCTTTCTTCACATAAAATGGCTGTCAATTCTGATGCTTCATAAATGGAATTGATGATACAGGTTTGTTCTTCCATATAGCAAGAGAGAATGTTTTTGTTGAAGGTATGGTTTTTCAATTGCATTTTTGTATATTAATTTTTTATTAGCATCACAAATCAATTGTATCTTATTCATTCCCATATCATAATTGATCAGTTGCCAACCTTTTTTTAATTGTGAAGAGAATTGTACTGTCCAACAAAACACATATAAAAAATGTTCCCATTTCAGAATTTTTCTTGGGAAAAATCTGTGGAGACCTTAGCAAAATCTTTAGGAGACTTGCAGACCAGCAAAGGAAAAACACTTATGGCTGCTTTACAAGCTCCCAAAAACTTGCCTCAAAAACTTAGTGGTTGCAGCTTGGTGGTAATGCGGTTGCTTTATACGTGAGAGCGTCAAATCACGTTTTGTTCTCGTTTAGATCGTGATTAAAACCGCGGTTTGCCGAAGCGACGAACAAGGCAATTTTTGTTTGTAATCTGGTGAATGAAGCCGTGGATTGAAACCACGAGCAAAGAATATCCAGATTTCAGCACGAAGTTAACAATGTTGTAGTTTTGAAATAAATTTTCTCACCGCCAAGGGCACTGGTGTTGACTTGCTTCTAATATTTGCCTGAATGTAGAACTTTTATTTAGAGCAACTGGCAGATTTTTCGAGCAAGTGGGAGTTTTTCGACCCACTTGCTGGTTTGAGGCAAGTTTTCGAGAGCATGAGAAGCAGCCATTAGGAAACACAAAAATGCCATTAAAATAAGGAAATACTAATAATATGGAAGAAAATTTATTTGAGATTATAATTTACATTTTTTTTTCCAAATAACTTGATAACTCACCACATGTTTCAATCAGCCAACACAATGGAAAGAGAAAAAACAGGAATGTAATATTTCCCCAATTGGACAGCATTGCAATGGTTGTATTCGTCCATGTTGGAAAAACTTGAAAAGCTGACTGAGAAATCGGTCCCCAAGTATTCCAAACACCACCTTGAATAAAGCCTAATAAGGAAAATATAGTTAAGATATACCATCTTCGCCGATATATATAAACATCTGGCACAGCTGCAGGGGCAACTTTGGTATCAGTTTCATGGTCGCTTGACCCTTCATCCAGTAAAGGTGATTCTTCACTATTAATAGCAACATGAGAGTTGAGTGACACTGTGTTCTTCAATGGAGAAAACATTTCTGTGTCGAAGTAGATTTAGAACCAAAATGAAATCACTTCTATGGTTGGTTCGTATTTAAATTTAGTAGAATATCATCCTGCAACAAGAAAAATAAAATATTAATTAAAATTTATAACAAATAACCAACTTATTTTCTTAATTTCCAATGTATATTATTACATTTACCCAGCTATTTCTGATATTAATGAGGCCACTGCCAATTAATTTTTAATAAAACAGTAAAATTTAATAACTTATTAAAAACAAATTATGCACTGTATATTTCCACTTTTGCATTTGTAGTAACAGAGTAAGGAATAATTGTAGTTTCAAGACTGATTAGAATTCTTGAAATCAGAATGTGGACAGGAATATCATAATAATTAGTAAACTAAGTTTATTGGTTACTTTATTGATTATTCTCATCCTTTAGTTAGAATAAATTGGAAGATTCAGTAATTTTAGAACAGCATTTTTTTTTAACCTTTTCTTTGTTTTTTTTACTCATCCCAATCATCCAGAAGTTCAATTTAATGTATTTCATCTAAATTCCAGTGATGTTCATGTAAATGAAGCAATAGATCCAATTTCTTATTCAACAAGGTAGGGATAGTGATTAATAAACCAATCACAGTGCTTCGCAACGGCTTTGGGTCACCTTTACTTTAGAATAGACTGCGCCGGGGTGGTCTAGAAAATGCTCGTGTGAGTCTCTTTGCGACCCCATGCTATCTTACCCACCCCTATTTATATGGAATAATCGTCATTCTTAACTCAAATCTTGTTAATACACTGAATTCCTAATAATGATTTAAAAAAAAAAAACTTAAGTTGACGAGGGAATCGAACCCACGACCTTCACGTTATTAGCACGACGCTCTAACCAACTGAGCTAACAGGTCACCTACAGCATTCAACATTCAGGCGACCTACAATTGAGCTAACAGAAGCCGCTGCAAAGCATTGTGGGATATGTGTCCACAGACAGACAAACCGGGGATATAAGGAGTCTTTCAGAAACCTAAAATGTGGATTTGTTCATTAAGACAGGAAATGAACAGTTATTTAACAGACTACCAGGTCGGTCAAAAGTAGCCATCAGATTATATTTATACTATAATAAGATGTGTTGCATGTGAAAAACGAATAATTTTTCACTTGCATTATGTCATAACATTAGCTTACTCCATTTCCAAAATTTTGAAGTCAATCAATTCAGTATTCAGTGAAGTGTGCATTTGTCAAGCCATTATCGTTTATGTGTTGCCTAGGTAAACACATTCTGTGATGGTATTGTCTTTCTGTTTAAGTCATAGCAGACAGAAGCTGATTCAAGATTGAGAGAATCTTGTTGTTAACATATCGGTTCATGAAAAAGGACAAACTAGTGAAATGTATGAAGAAATCAGAGAAAACTTTCTTCATTGTTTTAATAAACCAGCCTTGGTTTCACCAAAGAAACTGACAAGGAAGCAATCGGCAGAAATGTAGATTCCAAGAAACTCCACGTGTCATTTTTTTTATTAGTAAGGTAGGTCACCATGCATATCAACCCAGTTTTGAATATGAAGTAATCATGATTTGGACGTGCAGCACGTGACATCTGGAATCCTTACTTTTTTTCTAACTTAGCAGTTTGTCATAAGGGTGGTGATGTCAGATGAATGAGTGGTACATCTTGGCTCCTCTTATCAGAATGTTTATTTCTGGATCAAGAACAATCCTCATTACTCAGAAGAAGTTCAATAATATGTTAATTTCTTTATATTATATGGGCTAGAGTTACCAGTGAAATTATCATTGGTCAATTTTTTTTAAAGATATCAATGACTGGTACAACGTACTCGATGTCCTCTCATATTGACTGCTTCCAGAATTCATAAGAGTACCCGAAGTACTCTGTCAGACAATTTTTTTCCGCATTTTATTTATTTATTTTTCTTTTTTTTATCTTTGTTTTGTTTCTCCTTATTTTAATATACTTACTTTTTTTTTATAGCTTAAATTAGTAACATAATAAGAAATTACAATATCTTTATTTAGAAGATAAACTAAAATATTAAAAAAATAATAAAAATAAACAATCAAATTTATTTCTTGACAATAATAGCTACCAAGTATTTTTAATTAAAAAAAAATCGTGCTAAAGCATAAAATTAAGGGCAATCCATTAAAACCTATGAGGACATTCAACATGTGCATAATCAATTTAAAAAAAAAAAATAGAAATAATTTCTACAATGAAATGTCAGTGACAGGAATAAAACCTGCAACCTTCTGATCCGAAGTCAGATGTCTTATCCATTGAATGTAGGCCAAGGGGACTACATTCAAATTATTGTTAAGTATCTCTTATTACTCCCTCTGCATGTGACACAATGAGAGAAGAGCCAGAGAAATAAAGCTCAAGAGTATGCCAATATTATGTGCACAAGATCAACTTGAAATTTGGATATGCTTCTGCCTGTCCACAAACTGTTATAGATACAGTCGAATAAAAATATAGATTGTATAGCTGACACACTAAACTAAAGCATATCCAAATTTCAAGTCAATCAGATCAGTAGTTTCAAGCAAAAAATTCCCAAATTTGCAGAAACAAACAGTCAACTCTATCTGCATTTTTCCAGATGGGCAGAAATAAATAACCCATTTCTATGGTGTTCAGGCCTCTGAACATAATGGTTAGCTCCATTTGCCGATCCAACCTTCCATTCAGGAGTTGTTAGGGGAGCACAGAGATGGACGGACAAACACAATAGCTCCCAGATGGGTCGCTAATTACAGGAATTAGTATTTCTACATTTTGCATTCCAATTTTATTTTCTGAATTATATTAATAATATAAATAATTAAAAAAAAATGCATTACTATAATGAAAAAGAAAAACAAAAGACGAAGAAGAAAGTAAATAATAAATGATGATTGATACAAATAATAAAGTAACAAAAATGAAGTTTACATTTTACTTTACTTTCTAATTAAAGAGGGTGTTATTTAAAATATGTAATTGTATTGTTGATACAAGAAAAAAATGTAGATTTACAAAAGAAAAACAAAACAGATAGAAAAAGAAGAAAAAAAGAACAAACACAACAATGACGAAGAAAGATAAATAAATAAATAAATAAATAAAATAAGAAAAAGAAACAGAAACAGAGTGCAGAACGGATTCAAACTCAGTTACTTGAGGTTTTGCCAACAACCATAGCTTAAAATGTCATATTTCCGATATTTAAGCTTCTACAGGAAATCCAATGATAACCATGTCAAATATATCAAAATCCCTGGAATGTCGACCCTCAAAAGTCATATTTTTTTTGAAGGCACTATCATTCAACACAATAGGGAAAATCAAATTGAATGATGAGCTAGTTATAAATAATTCCAACAAGAATTTGTTTACTAAAAAAAGACATCACCTAGTGCACATCGACCCATCATCATTGAGAATCTTGTTTACTTATAAAGTTCCCAGAGAAGGAATAAGTTCAAAAAAGTGTGTGTTGTTTTTTTTTTTTAAGCACTGATTATATGTCATAATCAACAATAGCATTATATGTCATAAGGTCAAATAATAGGCTACCAAAGTCACTGTTTATATTAATTATCTGCATTATTTTTGTAAAGAATCCTCATTTTTTATTATTAAATTCTTCTTTAACTGAAGTCTTCCAGATACTTTTTTTCCTCTTTCTTTACTGGCAATTTACTGCCTTTACTGGCAGTAATTTATTATTAAATTCTCGATATTCTCCCATTTCTATACATGCATTAGATTATTCACAAAACACTCAAATATTAATCATTTGTTCATTTTCTTCAGAAACCTTATGTTACTGCAAATGACAATGTTAAACAATGTTATTTCAACAAATAAGCATTCTAATTAGAATAAATAAAAATTAAAACTCTTTGACTTAAATCTGGCAAGGAATTTTCATCTTATCTATTTATAAATGGTATTAAAAAAAAACTGAATCAAACATTAAAATCATAAGTCATTTTAAAAAAGAATCCATCATCATTAAGTTTTTAAGCTCCACGAAAAACCTGTTTCAATTCTTTTGAAATTTTTGTACCATTTTATACAATGTTGGATAAAATAAAGAAGTGTTTATCAAAATAAATAAGTTTGCCCAGAATAATAATTCTCCAAACAAATGACAATTTTTTAGACTCTTTCATCTCAGAGTGAACTATTTGCTCTTCATTTTAAAAGAGAAAAGGAGCATTTAATCGCAATCAGAAATTCAGATTAGCAGAGGTGCCTTGCAGTTTTTATATTCTCTTTGATGGCAAGATCAAAATATTTTATCACTTTGTTTAATTCAGATTTGTTGGATTTACAAAATGTCCTAAATGGAAAGGACTTTTTCAGATTTCACGGTATATTTTGGAAAAGCTTTTCATGTTTACATTTTTAAAAGAGGGGAAAAAAAAAAACAATTATTACCCACCATCTTGTATGAAAAATAAACCAAATAATACAAAATATTTTCCATTACAGAAATTATTAATTGATGACAAATAGAATAAATGGGTTAATGTAGTGAAGCACATTGAAGGCACAGCTGAAAATTTCTATCAGGAAATATAGAATAAGTTTTTAGATTCTTCATTCCCCCATTTAATAACAACTGTTACAATATTACTGCTTCTGTTAACAATACCTTTATAGTTTTTTTTTTTCCCCTAACAGAACACACAACAAACAACTCTCCATCATAATACACCCCTTCCTCAATAATGAAATCACCCAAAACAACTCAATGTTAGCTGTCCTGCAAAGTAGAACAAGTACACCTACTCAAATTGAAAAAAGATTTAATCAATAAATCGAAACAATCAATCCTATTGATTTCAATCTATCCTTTTTTAAAGCAAAATAAAAGGCAATTATTAACTCAAACGAAAGCCAATTTCCATAGAAGTATTAATTTTGCATTTATATCATGTTTAAACAGGTTGATTTCCACTAAAAAATTTTTGAAATATATTAATTGTCTGAGTTAACAATTCTGCAATAATTTGGGCCATTGTGCCATTTTTCTCAGAATAATCTTATGACACCTTGATTTCAGGGCTGTGGCATCGGAATCGAAAGCAAATCTTGGGTTACTAGAATCGGAGTCGATATAAATGTACCAACTCCGACTTCGATCCCAATAAATTTAAATTGTAATATAAATAATGTTAAAATTTCCTATTTCACAGACAATTTCATTAGCTTGTTTTTTTTTGTTTTCCTAGGTTATATTTTAATTTCAAGTGTTTTGCAAATTTCAAAAAAAATAACATGTTTTATGATATTTTTATTAAAGAAAGCGTCATACTATGAAAAAAAAATTCACAATGGCAAAAAAAGGCAGGTGTTTCTGAACACTTCACAATAACAACAGATAAAAACAATATGTATGTCAGTATCATATAGATGATGACTGCGAAATAGCATGTGATGCATTTATTTAATTTTGTTTTATACCGATATATAAATAAAGGAGTCAGAGATACGATAAACTGAGGAGTTGAAGGTTTTATGTACCGACCCCACAGCTCTGCTTGATTGTGCAGTTGAAAATGCACACAGGTCTGATTTTCACACTTGGGCAATCACCTACACTCTACTCAAATAGTGTTACTATTTCAATCATACTTGAACTTTTATAATGTGGTATTCATAAAATGATATATTTGAATAGAAAATTTTCTTAAATATATCCTACATCATCAAAGTTATGAAATACACATTAACTGTAGTTATTCAAAGCTTTTATGAATAAACTGTCAAGTAAAATGTATGTAGTATTACTAGACTATTGTGTAATAAAAGATTTCCTTCCAGAAAATTAACATTGGTGAATTTCAATTCAGAACACTCCCAAGAAATCTTTAACATATAAACGAAATAAAAAATGTTTTATTAAGTATCACATTTAAGTAATAAGTATGATAACGAATAGAATTATTCAATAAATCTTCTTGCCACATCTTTGGTTATCAATTTCACAATCATTACTTATCTGTAACAATGGGTGAGACCAAATTATTTACAAGTGGCATCCTGGTGACATCCAGGATGTCACTTGTAAATAATTTGGTCTCAACCATTGTTATTATTAATAATTCAAATGCGCAGTTTGAGTTTTTATGCTTTAAAAAAATTCATTGAAGCCTACGGACTGCTGGCACATGAATTTTCTCACTAATTTTTCATTGGTGAGTTTTTCATTGTGTAATTTTTCTTTGAGGCACCACTGCGCTTTCGATGTATTATTATCTGCTGCGCTTGTTTAAACCACTGCTTTGAAGGCTAACCAAAAGCATAAGCATTCATTAAGAGTCAAGAACACTGCACACTAACATACAAAAAACTGTTATTAGCTGAACTAACTAAAACCGTTTTAACACTTGAAACATTGGAGATAATAGTAAGAATGATAAGATTTTTATTTATTGAATGAATGGTGCAGTGTTAAACAAACATAGGGTTCTTCAGTAGAGAATAGGGATACTTTGTTTATATCAGAGATTACTAAATTAAGAGGATGAACTTAAAAGGTTTTTCATTTAATAGTAAAAAAAACTTAATTTTCACTTCCACTTCTTTTGTTTTGTAGCATAAAATTACATTCACCTTATAACAATATAGCAATGAGTCACAAAAGAGGCAATTAAATTTGGTGTACAAGATTGCAATCAAAAATTAGAAAATATAGTCTTATTTAACTGAGGACACTTTTCATTGTGTTCACTTTCACTTCAACGTAACATTTTCTTTTTTTAAGAGGAAGGAGGGCAAGGTAGAGAGGTTTTGTAAATACTGAAAAGAGAGCGCGAGACAAATATTTGAGAATTACTGATTTACATAAAATTAAGGAATCTAATTCATGTGGATCTTACTTAAACTTATGAGGAACAAAATAAATGTGATATAAATTCTTTGAACTATACAAGGCCGGAGGAGAATAATAAAATCAACAAGCTGGTAATAATAAATAGTGTACAGTTAAGGACCACATCGTAATCTGATATTCTAAAACAGCACATCGGATTATAAAAACAAAAGTAAATTACCGGTACATAAAAAATTTTATTCGACAGTTCATGGTCGGTTTTTTTAGCCTCTTCTAACTATTGTAATATGATTTATTTCCCTATATCCTGGGATGTGAGTAAAAGAGGAAAAATCATCATTTATCTCAATTTATCAGGTCAATGTCAACAACAATAAAACATCTCTTTCACAATTGAATCTGTAGCCTACTTTTTATGTTTTTCAATTTAACCTGACTTCTAATTTTCGTAGTCACTTTGTCAAATGAGTACAAAATTAAAGAGAATTGAAAAGCAGACGAATCTACTAAATAAAATATAAATAAAAATAATATTAATATAAATAACCATTAATAAGAAACTACCTTCTGTAGACTTACCCATACTGAAGAATACTATGCTGTGTTTATTTTTCGACAAAGGGATTAATTAATACCTTCAAACAGTTGCAAGTGGACTTGTGCATGATTCAGAAACCACATGATGAAAAGTGGCATAAGACTTTGCGTGTTTCTAAACCTGTATGACATAATATCCTGAATACACCAAACTTTAACACCTGCTCGCCACTGCTTGTTGTGGCCATAGTTAAATCCAGGAAAAAAACGATGTCACATGGAATTATTTCACAGAACAACTGAAGAGTCGATCTGTAGTATACTCAAATGGAAACACTTCAAATTTAGTAGAGCTACATTTGCAGCAACAAAAAACATATTCTAGCGTAAAACATCAACAAACATATAAATTTGCACTATTAAATATAACTTGAGATTTACTTATTGATGATATTGAAATCTCAGATACCGAGCCTAGAAAAAAAAGGCCATTATGGTCTGATTTGCGAAGAGTAAACGTTAGAAAATTAAAACAACCATAAATTTAAACAAACAGTAGAGTAATTAAACAGTGATTGTTGCAAAGAACCGATATACATATAGGTTCTTTGATTGTTGTCTTAAATTAAAATTCTGCAGAGTGAAAATATTTTTGACGACACACTACTCATTGATGTTTTACTCTCAATCAAGGATGCATTTCAACAATATACCGTTTTAAAAATAATAAATTTCAGAAAGGAAAGGAACCCTACATCTTAAACTTATCTTTACACATCATATAATCTTACTATTCTTTATTAAAATTCATAAAACTAAATCTCAATAGTGATGATTTTTAAGTGAGTGTCGAGAGTATCTTGACGGAGGGCGGCTGAATTCAAGATGGGTTTAAGTTTCCTGCTTGTGTTACTAAGCTTAGTGGCGTCTGGAGAGGCTCTAAGTAAAATCTGTGAGTGATTGAAACAATGACAGTTTTAGTAAAACACTTTTATTTTCTCGTTTGATCTCGAGTAAATATAAATGAATCTTAAAAGACGAGAAAGTTTTTCAACAAAAACTACTCAAGACCTTATCAGGAGACATTGATAAGATTCTTCTGAAATAACAACTGACGAAAGTTATAATGTTTAATCAAGTGTTAAAATTAAGAAAATAATGAGAAATGGAGATGGAGAGTCATTCTCACAATACAGCTCATTTGAGCAAAAGAAGCAACAATGCATTGGTGCTTTGGAGTGGTTCAGTTTCAAGATTTGCATTGGAAAAACATTGAAGTATATAATGATCAATACGATTTTGTAATTAAGCGAATGATTCAAAATTAATGTGTTCAACAGAAGTTTACATTAATAAATTTATCTTCCTTTTTAAAACATCATTACTTTTGAAGCATGTCAGTGCATGCGGAAAATCTTTGCAAAAAAGAGATTTGAAAAGATTTAAATTTTTGTTTTTCTAATTAATAAACAAACTATTAGAGAAATAAAGGTTCTTCATTTAAGCTTTGCAGTGATTTTTGAGTTTCATAAATCCAAACATGAGTTTTATGTTGGATAAATCCAAACTTAAAAAATAAATCTAATTTAAAAGTAGAATATAAATCAATGAAATATTTACGTTATCTTAAGTAACTAACCAGTCAGAAAGTAAAATAAATTATCTGAAATATATTTTATATCTGTGTTTTTTAAGTTTTCAGATTGGTAAAGCTATTGATAGAACACCAATAAACAAGACATTGCATTTCAACTTATTTCATACAAAGTGGTAATTCTAGATCAAATTATAATAAATGTTTTAAATACGGCATAGCTATAAATGAAATTCGTTAAAAATGACAAGGCCATCAAGAATATGATGGAAATGATAGTAGACAAAGAGGAAATCAGGATGTTGGATTTATTAAGGAAGATTTAGGAAGTTTGTATTGTGGTGAAGGTCAGAAGTTCTTGGCTTCTAACAAACAAAGAGGATTGATATTTTTATATTATTGGGTAATTTATGAATATCCTGCAGAAGGGAGTAATTAAAAATTTTGGAATCCAGATATATATTAAGAGCCAAATTATGTAAGGAAAAATTCTAATATGCCTGAAAGGCAAATCGTTATTTAACAGTATACAGATTATGATTTCTAAGAGTAACTTTACTTTTCAAATTAAAAAATGTTATAAAAATCATTGATTATCCTGAATAGAAAAAAGTAATAATACGAACTGAGGATTAAAAATGTGAAAAATAACAAAGTTAAGCCAAGTAATTAACACACATTTAAAAACTTGACAATTTAAAAGTAAATACAATGACATTTTTATTACCTTTGGTTTGAGATACTTTCCACAAAGCTGTAGTAATGAGAAACACCGTTCCATATATACAGATAAAGATCAATAAATTTCAAGGAAAACAATTGTGGTAATATTGAGTCAGTCTTTAGTGAAAATAGAGCCAGAATACCACAGGATCCATTTCCAATCAACTATGGAATTGGAATGGAATGAGGCATCATTATTAGACTGCGATCACACTGTAACTGTGTGGTTCAGAATATTTCTTTTGTGAAATCATGAAAAAGGAAATAAGCATGGAATATGAAAACACAGAGAAAAGCTGCCATTTTTAGGATGGAAAGTAATTATTCAATAAATTATAGATTTATATATTAACAAAAGCTTCAAGTCGTGCTGAAGTCTAAACAGTTATGTGATCTTAAAAATACATTATTTGAAAGTTATGGACTGAGGGATTTGATTGAAAACAGATTAGAGCCAATAGAAAAATAACAGAAGGTAAACATGTTGGTGTGATTAAATAAATTTTTTAAAAAATAAGTATTTGACCTAGGTTTTTGATTTTAAAAATTTTAAGATATTTTTCATTCAAATACTCTTGTATCATAATTTCAAATAATAATAATACTTCACTTCAAAAACTCATACCCGATATTTCGTCCTAATTTAATTTTGGCACAGGAAGATTCAAAATCTTAAAAACAGATTGATTATGAATGAGTATCCTGAGGAATTTATTCTAAAGACATTTAAATAATTTTTTAGGAAGATGAATTTCCAGAAGAACAAAGACATTATAAAGTATAGAAAATGTATAAAATTACCTATAGGGACCAATGTTAATAGCTGTGTTAAAAATGTTTGCAAAGAGATTGAAGTAAACAATGTATTTCAAAAGTAATAGTTTGTTTAAGAAATATGGAAGATATGAAAAACCTTTACATAGGATGGGGGTGGTTTATGTTTTCCAATGCAGAGATTGTCAGGGGATATACATAGGGAGCACGGGCAGGGCAATGACGGAACGATTAGAAGAACACATACGAGCGTATAAGGGAAACAACAAAAATATTTCAGAGTGGGCAAACCACTGTCTCACATATGGACACAATCTGGACCCCATTTTGAACATAGCATTTGATATTCAAGACGAAAGTAAAAGGTTTATATTAGAATCCTGTCTGATAAATAGTTGTTATTGTTTTAATAGAGATAAATCCCTAAAGGTAAGTGGGATATCGTTAGGGATTTTTAGAAAATCATTAATGGAAAATAAAAGAAATTGTGAAATTAAAGTAAAGAAATTATAATGAAAGAAATTAAAGTAAAGAAATTGTGAAATTGATATAAAGAAATTATAGTAAAATTGATATAAAGAAATTATAGTAAAATTAAAATGAGGAATTATAGTAATAGAAGTAAAAGATTTATAAAAGGTTTACGATCAATGATATTATCTTTCCGATTTCAATTTATTGTACATATTTATTGTTATTATTATTTAACATTATTTTATTTTTAACAAAGGTATGATGTTATTATTATTATTTAACTTTATTTGTTTTTTAACTAAGGTTTGAGTTTGTTCACACAGTTTGATGTTTTTCAGTTTTGAATATTTTATTTTGTTAAATTTAGAATCATTTTTCTTCTTTTCATGTGTATTTAAAACCATGAGTAAGTCCGAATGTTAAATTAGGACGAAATATCGGGTATGAGTTTTTGAAGTGAAGTAAAGTATTATTATTTAATATATTTTGTTTAACATTTACTGAATTTATGTTAGCCTATAAAAAATATAATATTTACATTAAACGATCAAACAAAGGTGATTTTTACATAGGTTGATTTGCTTTCAGATCCACTTCACAGAGTAGTTTTCAATGAAGAATTAAAGTGGGAAATGCGGACTGGTAATCAATTTGCTATATATTGTTATGCTGGAGAAGCAAAAAATATCTATGCCATTTGGAAAACTTTATTTGTAAGTATTTTTTTTTTAATATTTTATTGCTCATTCCATTCAAACTTCAGATTTATTTTGGCCTTGATTTCATACATCATTGGTTAGCTGTGCCAAGGATTTCTTTAACAGCCTATTAATTTTAATAAAGTTCTTTGAAAAAAAAAAATGTCCAGCATATTAATGGTTTTACAAATTGTCTTTGG